>JAEIIG010038267.1:0-10712 GCA_018904695.1 Drosophila parvula | reverse complement strand
GTTTTTATTATTTAATTATTTGTGCATCTTCCTATGAAAAGTTAAGCAGTCTTTTAAGTTAATATAACTATATATTAAGTTGTCTCTCAAATATGATTTAATTAATAATAGAATATCGAAAATGCTTAAATTCTTTTCCCTCAATCATCATAAAACCCGTTTGGTTAAATAATGACCCCTGAGCACTTCAAACTCCAACAGAAATTGTCACTTAAAGTCACCTCTGAACATTCAATTATGTAAAAATATTCGACGCAAAGCTACGGTAGAAGCATCCCCAACCCCATTTAGGCCATTTCCAGTTCCAGTTTGTGCAATGAAATCACATTAGCATAAAGTAGGCTACTTAACAAAGTCAATGAACGTAATTATTATACTCCTGGCATTAAAAATATGAACAAAGTTGTGTGAAATATATTGTTCTTTATTGTGTGGTTTGGGAAAGTCTCTGTGCACATTGCCCAGGCTTTTCCCCACAGTCGTGTGTGTGTGTGTGTGTGGGAGGGAAATGGGAGGGTGTGGAACATGGCGGCGGACAGTCGCCGAGGGTCCAACAAAACCGACAATGGAGGCCCTTAATAATAGCAAAACTTTCGCACTCACGACGTGTGGGCCAGCGGGAAAACGTCGCTGGTTATGGGCTTGTCTCTCATTTAAATACATTACAAGTGAACTTTCGGAGAGGCGTGGTTACGACCTCATCCCGCCTGATGGCAATATGTTGTAGAACGCGCCGTGTTTAAGATTCTGTTAAGAAAATGTAAAGTGTAATTAAATTCAATTAACTTCGAGGCTTTGACCCACAAAATGAGTCTCCAGAGAGGTTTTTGTCATCATTTTTAATACGAAATTGAAATTATAAATTAGCTAAGAGTGTGAGGAGTAGCATTCTATTATTAATTCTAATTTAAAAACCCCAAGTTTCTTAAATTTATATTTTTATCCAGCAATTTCTTTGTATAAACCATAAATTTTTTTATTTTTAATACAAACTAATAGTCTTTGCTTTATGGACTAGATCCCAGTGTCCACCGCAATATTGTCTTGCTGGCAGTGTGTGTGTGGTCTCCACCATGGATTCCTGTGCAGCCAAGCCGCAAATCGCTGGCCACCGCAAAACGCAGTCTCGATTATTCGCGACCAATTGCGCCAGATGTAAAGGGTGTTAACCCATTTCTGAGAGGGCCAAAACAGGCATAATTTCGCTGGACCTCCTTAAAGTAGACACGATTTAAACAGCAGCCAGAGTCTGAGCCAAAGCCAAATGCTCTTGCACCAATCTTCTCCTTCGGTCCACTCGAGAGCTAATTTGGGCAATTCAATTGCATGACCGAGGCGAGACAAAGGCGTTTGGCCAAATTGCATTGCACAATCAGCGCGATTGCCACGGCATCCAGGCCGGGTTCCCGGGCATAGAAGCCAATGCAATTGTCGTTTGGCCGGGCCAAATCGACAGCTGGAGCCAACTACTGGGCTCTGCTTGAAATCTGCAAGAAACTGGAAAGAATTTTAGATATTTTAGTAAGCTTCAATTAAGGGTAAGGTAATCAAGAAAAATTTAAATGAAGAAAATATAAATTGGAAAATGAAAGGTAAGTATTTTTGTGTATTCTCCAATTTATATTTTATTTACTTACATTTTATCAGAAATTTCCATTTACAGTTTTTATTATAAAAAAGGCAAAGGTAGGTCTCAAACAACATTTGAAAAAATATATTTGTTGCCCAAGAAATTCCAAATATTTTTCAAAGCTGACATTAAAGGTAAGATTTAAGGAATAAAGGAAATATTTATTGGAAAAACAAAGATATATTTAAATTAAAAGAATTATTTTACAAGTATAATCAACACAATTTAATAATAATAATTCTTCTATGTCGAAATTTGAAGAGAGAAAATATTGTATAATTTTGAAAAGAAAAGCTGCAGCTTGTATTTTTGTTGGCAGCTAAAATAAATGCTTAAAAATACACTTGTAGAACTACATATCAAAATAATTTCTTTATTAATTGAATATATTCTCTGGTTGCACCGCAATTTTCTACTGTGTATCATCCAAGACCTGCCAGCAGGGCTAAGAACTTTCAGGTGGTTTTTCAGTCCGGAGTCCGGACACCACCTTGATGCACGGCCGACATCTGGCATTGAAACGTGAGCGCGGGCAGCCGCAAAGTTTTAGGCCAAAAGTCGGACGCAATGCCACTCATCAGCCAGATCAGGCCCAATAGCACGGAAAATTGCAGCGAAGCTGAAATTGTTGTCTTATGAAAAGTAAAAGCAAACATGGTCTAGAAATGGCGGCCAAACTTCGGCGGGTGTGTGGCGGTAACTGCCTGCCATTTTCAGTTGGCATTACGAGGGACGAAGGACATGTCGCACACTCTCTCAAAAAAAAAAAAATAGAGGGGAAGAAGGCTGGAAAAAAATACTAGTGCTTCTGTGCTGGTTGAGCGGTCTTGGCAGCGATGTTGTCGCCACCGCCGTCGCCGTCTGACGATGTGCAAACTGGCGAAGTGACAGCAAATGGCGCGGAAACTGCACTGTGTGTACTATACGCCAACGTCAACTAATCGTGGGTGAACAAATCCCAATTTATACGGAGAGTGCACTAGGAAAAAATATATATAACTATATAATATATACAAGTAAATATGTTTATAATATCTTTAGCTTAAAGAAAAGGTAAGGAATAATTTTAAATGGAAAAAATCAAATGGTGGTATTTCGTAGAAACTACCTAATTAAACGAGGCATTTGGTTTGATTTTTAAAGTAATAAAAGTAAGTTTGCATTTTCCCTTTTTAAATATCTTTCTTTGCAGTTCCTACAAGGGATCATAAATAAATGGATTTCTCCATATATATTTCCCTTTTAAAATAAATAAAAAAAATAGTATCTTAAAAAAAACTATTAACTATTATATTTTTAATTTATGTTCATATTCCTTAGTGTTTAATGTTTTCTGTGTGGATAGTATGGTAGAATATGCATGGATCCGTGCACCTTCACTGGCAGTAATATCTGTGCGTGTGGCCATGTTGCAGCCAAGGACAGGCTGGTCCTGGAATGGGGTCCTGTTGTTGACGCCAGTCGATTGCAGGTGGTGTCCGTGACGTCGAGTCCTGATTGCTTTGACATCTACATCGCGGATGGTTTTAAAAATAATAGTTTCTCGGTTGGAAAGCCAGTATTTGATTTAATTGAAGCCAGCGGGTAGACTCGCATGCAGTCAGACCTTTTCCTTTTATTCAATGAGCTTGACTTAAACTTAAAGACTGGCTAGGAATTTTCAAAGAAAATGCTGTTAATAGTGTGTGCGGAGAAATGTGTGGAAAATGTAATAAAGAAATAGTGAATTCTTCGACATTCGAGTTAGCTAGCACAGCCAAAGAAAGATTCACGCTCTTAAGTCAAATTTCAAGAATATATTTTAAAGTCGGTTTAGCTAAATGAACTGTGGTTTTAATATTCAAATATTGAGTCAGTTGTGACTTCTTCATAAATAGTGTATTCAATTTTCCCAACAAGGATGCTTCTCAAAAAAATCTATGTTTCTAAGGATGGCAATTTTCGTGACACCCATTTCTCTGTTATTTTTTATTCGAAGTATTTATAAATATGCAAATTTAAATATTTAAGCGCTGAAAACAGGAAACAGGAATTCACTTTGAATATATTAAAACGAAGATGAAAAATAGAGAAATGCACTTTTAAGGCGATCAACTCGAGCCAAGCAAGGAATAAACTTCGCATGGCTATATGCTTCCGTTTTCCGTATGCAGGTGTCATAAGCTCTGGTGTTGACGTTGTCCGAAAAATACCGTTATTGCTAGCTAATTTCCCAGGTGCATGCTTGCTTGTTAAATTGATGTATAGCAGCAGGCCAAGTCCGGAGCCAAGTCCGCACCCGAAACCGTATCGATGGTGTGGCAAAAAGGGGGAGTACTCCATGTTGGAAGAGGAAGGGACTATGTATGGGTACACGGTAAAAAAAAATAGCTTTAACAACTGTAACTCTGTAAAAAAAACAAGCGAATTAAGCTAACTATATATAGAATTTTATAAAAATCGTTGAAATCGGTGATGTATTGAAAAATATAGTATATCTCGCTTAATACCATATCGAAAATATCGTAAGGTTTTATATATCGAAGATAAACATATCGAAAAATATTGCATTTTATGTTAAAAAAGGTGATTTAAAAAAAGAAAATATCAAAAATATTTATTTTATATATCTTTAGTTAATATATTTAAAATATATTTAAGCATACATTTTTAATAACTTTATCAGATATGTATTTCCAACAATTATAAGTAGCTTGATCCAAATTTATGCTCTTCTTTGGCTCAATCCGACAGAATATAAGTATTTAGCGCAGTATATGTATATCTTTCCTATATGTTAGAGACAAATTTTGGTTTCAGTGCAGAATGGAAGGGACCCGACAGCAGCATAACTGAAAATATTGTGAAAATGGCATTGGTCGCCGCACACAACAATGTCTGCAGAGGTGGAGAAGGTACCTGTACAGGTAGCTCTCTACCTTTTGCCTCCTACCAGTGCCTGGAATTTGCGGTCGGGTTTTTGACACAAATTTTGCCGATGACATGTTCAATACACAAAGCTGCGTGCTTAAGTTCGCTCATCCGTATTGTTGTACCATGGAGCCCCGACTGCATGTAGCCCTCAATATTTGCAACCAGCACGTGTTTAGGGTTGCCACAGCGCCGCTTGTGTTCCGTGTGAGTAGGGGCGGCTTCTCTCTCGACTGTCATTGTTGGCAACACTGCTATTCTTCAAGCCAAAAAAAAGGATTTCCTTTTTACGTAGCTGACGGTAATAATTTAATATTTTTATACCTTTTTGTTTTAAATATGTATCAAGATCTCTTAAGGCTGATTGATGTTAGGAATGTCAGTAAATACAAATGTAATAAAGGTAAATAGTGTTTTGAGCAAATGCCGATATTTAATTCGATATTTTTGCGTGGGTAACATCGATACTTTAGTTTTTATTCATTATCGGAAAAGTGAAGTTATTAATATGTTTTATATATGATCGGTGCTTTTTAGTTACAGTTCTAGTTGTAGTTTTTACTTATTTTGTTATAAGTTGAAAGAAACATTTCTAAATGTAAGGGAAATCTATCCTTTAATATATTTATGATTTTGAAAGAAAATCTATTGCAATATTTACTTAAATTTAGCGCTTTTTCATAGATACCATCTATATTTTTTTTGTAGCTACAAGATTTGACACCACCCTTCAAAAAGAAGGTGTGTGCTGGCGAGCCTCAACTTCATTTATCACACATTCTCTCGTTCGGGTGAAAAGGAAAAAAGTAGCCAGCAGAAAAGGCTTTAAGGCACTCTCTTAGCCAGTTTAAATTTGCATTCTTGGCTGTCAGCGGGTGTCAAATAAATTTGACAATACGTATATATATGTGTACTCCTTCGGCCTCCGCCGCTATTTCCGTAAGCCGCATTATCCTATTAAGGGATTTAATGGAGTCACACACGCGCGCTCGCAACTTTGTCTCATCATAAATCTGGGAAGCCAGCACAGCGGGTAATTCTCTCTGGAGCGTTGAATATATAAAAATATAAGGAAGGGGAGGAAGTTGTTGGCCTGCTGGAAGCCGCAAGCCCGGCATTGTGTGATATATATCCCCCATATTGGATATTTATGCCCTTCACTTACCAGGTACCGTATGGATTTATGCGGCACCGATTATGGCAAATGACCAAAGTTGCCCCACACACCGCACACCACAGCACACACACATACAGCCTGGCCAATTCCCTCAAATTAGCCAAAAAGCTTAAGGAGTGCCCAGTGCCATAGACGTGCGGCATTTAAATTATTTTATCAGCACCGACGAAAATTTATGAATTTCAAAAACTTTATGATAACACCCAAGGGACCGTTTTGGGCCGCACTCTCTGTGAAAATATATATCGTCGGCCATTTGGCCAACAAGTTATGTGGCGGCGGCGATGGAGGCTCCTTCAGCTATCCAAATGTTGATGGCGAGACGTCTTTGCAACATTTTGAGGCTCTTCCCGAAATACATTTCGCTAAATTTGGCCACGAAAGAATGTGAAAATTTGAAGGCAGGAAAAGTTTGAATACTGCCGCCTACAGTAGGGAAATCGAGCGGCATTCATTCCTGAACTAACTTTTAGCCAAGCTCAAGGCTTAAACTTGGTCCAGTCGAGAGGCTTTAATTGGTAGATGTTTCGTGCCCCTTTAACCCTCAATGCCTCAAACCTAAGCTCCTTTGGGCCCTGTCACAATCCATAGCCGGCAATTCTCCTCTTTTCGTTCGTTTTTGCTCCGCATAGTTTTGCATCTGAGACGAACCGCAAAAAAACAGACTTTTCGATTTTGAATTTTGTTTTTGTGTGGCCCGTAGTGTGCACTGACAAAAAATCGATGTTTTATTACTGAATTATACAGAATTCTTACCTGTAACTTATCTGAATAAATCTAGCAGTAAATGCTCTCGCAATAAATGTAAATGTAAATGTTTTATGAACCTCTCCTGATACTTACTTACTACATACTTATTTTCTTAATATTTTATAATATTCTTGGACTTTGATTTATATATTTTCTTATCTGTACGAAGGCAGCAAACACTGACATAATAAAATTCGTGTCCTGACATATCTCAGCAGGCTTGTCACACGTGTCAAAGCGTTGCACAAATCTGGGCACCCGCTGCTCCTCCATGTCCTATGTTATGCCCACCACCCGTGGACTATTCAAATTGTTCATTTTACGCTCTCTATATGGTTGCGAGTGCGAATCGAAGTCCGTCTATGTTGTCTGGTCCTTGTTGTTGGCTGTCAAGAGCTAAGGCCTGATGCTTTTTGCTCGGTAACTTTGGCAAATGCTTTGAAAAGCAATTAGCATTGATAAATGCGAGCCTTGACATTGCCGGAGCTGAAGACGTTGCCTGTCATTGCCTTTAAACGATTTGTCATGACGGTAATGCCAAAGGTTTAATAGTTGGCCTGTAACAATGATTGATTGGCCGATCCGGGAATTCCCCTTGGTCATGCATTAAATAGTTTCAACTGATTACAGTTCTCTTGTTATTATTTTATAGTAGGGTTACAGGAACCCAAAGCACGAGGTATTTTCTTAGTTTTATTGCAACTGAAAGTATCTGAAGCACTTCCCCTTATTGCATTGATTGGGGCAAGCTCTGAGGCAACTATAAAAGTTACGAGAATTATTTAGCCAAGAAGACCATCGCATCTGCAGTATAAAAATGACCAGTACCCGCTGCAGCTCACGTGAAATGCACTTAATTTAATTTCGACATTTTATCCACACTCTTTGCAGTGCTATCTCACCGCCTTCAGGAAGTTCCTCTCGGACTTTAAGATCAAGTCATGCATCCTAACATCCTAAATATGCCCAAGAAGAGGTACGGTTTTAGTGGCAAAAAGACAGCGGCCGCCCTCAAACAAAACTCAAGAGAAACCAATCAGGCGCCAACTTCAACTGGACCCTGGAAATAGGAAAAATGGGCAGTCAACGGCCAGGACATCACTATATCGAATGTGAATCACTGTTTGTTGGAACTGCAAGGACTTCCCAGCTCCGATAGGGTCGCACGCCTATAACTGCACCCAGCTCTGTTGATGAAAGTTATCTTAGCTAATATAATTGGGTTGACTTACCAAATTGTTTATGGATTTTTATATAAATAATAATATAATATAATTTATCTATTATATAATTTATACTAACATAATATAATAGGTAAACAGTTCAAAATTGATTTAATATTATGTAGTAAAAAAAAGGATTAATTTCTTTATCTATTTAATTTATTTAATAATTCACATCTAATTTTTTTGAGTGAGCTCTCTTCAAGTATATGCTCAATTTACCGTTATAGTATTTACTTTTCGTTTCATTTTCGCTCTCTTTATTTCTCTCATCCTGTCTGACTTCGGCGGCTGTCAACATCATTACCTTAAAATAATTACCGGATTCCAGTTACAAGCGATAATTCGGAAGCTAAAAAAGAATCACAAGAAAAAGCAATGGAAGTGAGAGAAGCAGAGCTCGCAATATGGACATCTCATATTAGCGAAGCAATTGAATTGGAAATTACTCAAACGCAATCACATGCACTCACCCACATACACCCATGGCTTCAAACGTACACGGCGGAGAGGCGATCGAGAGAGCCGATGTGCGCGGACAACTAAAATCGACGCTTCAATAAATTAAAACGCGTGTGTAAAAACGGAGATAATAAATATATACATAAATAAATCCAAAATCTATTATAAAGTTAAGGAAGTGCTCATCAAAATGCAGGCAATTAAACATTGCAATAGTCAACAACAATTTTTGCATGTGAAAAGTGAAAGAAATAAATAGTGTTAATGGAAGTCATTGGAAGTGAATTGTGAGAGAGGAGAGAGTAAAGCAAAAGAAAAGAGAATGAAGCCAATGTATGTGGGGCTACTGTTACTCTAACTTCCAATTTATAATAATATAATTTAATAAATAAACAGTTTTTAAATTTGATATTATTTGGTAAATAAAGTATTATTGTCTGCATCCATTCATTTATATAATATTTCACATCAAATGTTTTTGATTGATAGAGTATTTACTCTTCGTACGAGGTGGAAAGAACAACATGTTTAAATACATATACTAACTGTAAATAAATCTTATGTGCGCTTAAAACTAAAATCGGTGCTTGATTAAACTAAAACGCGTCTGCGAATACGGAGATAATAAATAAAACCAAAATCTTTAATAAAGTTTATAAAGTGCTCACCAATCTGCAGGCAGTCAATATTTTTATTTAAGTGAAAAGTGAAAATAAGAAAGAGTGGGAGTGGAAGTAAATGAAAGTGAAATGTGTTGAGTGTTTAACAAAGAAGAGAGTAAAGCAGAACAAAAGAGAACAGAGCCAAGGTAAGTGACGCTTTTTTTTACTGTGACTTGTCTATGCCTCTCTTTATCTTTTGTGAATACAAATTATAAAATCTCTCTGAAGCATATGTAGGGTCGGGTTTTTTTTTAGTCATAAAATGCCTTTCTTAGACGCTAGTAAAATTTGTGTCCATTAAAATGTTTCGGTATTAGGAAATATTTCTCAGTGTAACCCCCCATTGCATTTTAGTGTCAGCTGATTTAGCTCCTCTTGCAACTTAAACCAATAAGGTGCAGGCACTGGAGCTGCTCCAGGGGCATGGCTGCACTGCACCAAAGTTGAGTAAGCTGCCTGATTAAATTTACACATCGAACCGCAACTGTTGCATGTTGGCCCAACGAAAAAGGCAATAAAGGCAAGGAGCTCGGGCAAGTTTTATATCTCCACCAACAGGAACAAAGCTGTGGAAGCTCTTTACAGGACCTGCTGGCTGTGTATTAAAGCAGGAAACCAATTGATGGCTGCCAAGCAGATGTTCCTTCGTCAATTGCCTTGTAAGTGGATGGTTGTAAAAACTGTTATAGCCGGGTGCACTCTGCGTATGAGCAATGCCAGCGAATTAAGCGAAATAGTCAAATTCTTCAACCATCTTCAGTGGCATTGATTTTCTTTTTTTCTATAAACCTTTCTGAAGGGTACCCAGGGATGGATAGCTCACTTGAAAATGTTAATCAGGGCCGGACTGAACGCCGCATCCTCCTCGAACTCCGCACGGATGTGTCAAGTGTAGCAATATTGATGTGCAATCTCGAGAGCTGCAACCGCACAGCTTCTCAATTTGCATGCGCCCGGCCACTCGAAGGCCTGTGCGATTCGAAATGCATTTTCAATGGGCGCCCAGCCGGGGTAGTAGCCCTTACAAGCTTCATGCATAAATTCAAATGTTTTTCCCGGCCAATAAATGGCAGCCGGACCCAGCCCCGACATTGTCTCTAAGATATATGAATCGGCAAACAAATGGTTAGCCATTTTTCACAGAGCCGCATTATGCAGGCTAGTGGGTTCCGATCAATAAGCCTTGTGCTTGCATAATGCCCCGGCATTCCCCAAAGATAAATGTTTATTAATTTAAGGACTAGCATATGCTTTAGTGGAATAAAACACAATTATAATCATATAATATACATAATAGAAACGTTGACTTTGAGGACAGGAGTGACTTAATTTACGTGAGAAGTCACTTCAATTATTTTAAGAGCGACTTCCCCGTCACCCATTCAGCCAAATCAATGAGAACTGATGCTGCTGCAGCTTGTTCACAATGCAATCAGCAACAATAGCGATCCGAGTGCCGAGTATCCAAACCGCCACGGAAACGGAAGCAATTTTCATTTGCGTTCAGTTTGGTTTTAGCTCGGTGTCGTCCTCTGCGGTCGCTTAGGAAAATGTAGGAAAATGCAGGAAACTGCTGGAGGAGGCGGGAGAGCAGGAAAAGGCGACACATGCTCGGCGACATGTTAGCAACATAATTTCTGGCTGGCGCACACAATGGGCCAAGACAGATGTGGGAAAGAAAACCGGAAAACCGCAAATGATGCAAGTGCGCTCTGTGCAGTAAATGTGAATTTTTATTAAATAAATTGCCGTTTCGCCGCCCTTCTTGCACCAGAAATAACACGTTCGTATCTCCTTTTTGGTTTCATAAACAGTCACACTTTATTTTGGATTATGGTTATTGTGTAAAATAAATACAATTTTTCCGACTTAAGTTTACGTAAAAATGCCAAGTTCTG
>JAEIIG010038266.1:0-112953 GCA_018904695.1 Drosophila parvula | reverse complement strand
GATGGAAACTTTTGCAACCTGGCTAAGGCAGACATAAAGGAGTTCTGTTCCCTGGCTCTGACGGTGACGAATGGCCTTTTGCTGCCGGCACAGGTGACCAGGAAACTGTGCTCCAATGTGGACATATCTTTCGGATTTCGAGACCCCAGATACACCAAGTTTGCTGAGCTCAATTTCGAGCCTTTTATCGCCGCCTTTCGGAGGGTTGTCTTTAATAGTGCCAATCTGGCACTGCTTTTCAAGCTGGATGACGATCTCATAGCCCAGGAACTGCAGGACTTGATCGTCGAGCCTCCAAAACAAAGAGATTTCAATGGTCAAACGGAAATGGTCATCACCAACGATCTGTCTCCTGCCAACTGGATCAACGTTACGTGGAATGCATGGGACTACCATAGGGAGACCATTCTCTTGGCCAACATCCGCCAGCGGCAGACCCACGACTCGCAGACTAATGTCACTTACGGGCAGCGAAACGCCCAGAATCAAACCTACAATACTCGACAGCATTTGCAAGGAGGTAAATCGAACTTACCGCCCTTATATTTGTCCATGTCGAAGATCCCTAGCTGCCGATTCGCGATATAGTAGATGTAGTGTTCCTGCCATACAAGGGAGTAGATTTCCTTCTTGTGGGGCGTATTCAAGACTTTCTTCACCCGCATGGTCTCCACATCAAGGATGCCCACCTGTTTTTCGTGTGTGAATGTATTTAGTTATATGAAAGTATGGTCATTAATAAAGCAGCAGCTTACTGTTCCGACAAAGGTGCCAAAGGCCAGTTGCAAGCAGTCGGGACTCCAGGCCAGGGAGTAGACATTATCGGTGACATACACGCTATCGATGGGCAGGCAGCTGGTCGAAAGCTTTGAAATGTCAAAGAAGGCAATCCGGCGGTCGGAGCAACCCAAAGCGATTCTACACAAAGAAGGCTATTAGTAGTGGGGAAAATAAACATATAGTTTTCAACGCTCACTTGTTCATATCATCCGGACACTCGGCCATTGCGCGCACCCCCAAAGCCACTGTGCCATAGGTGGCACTCACTTGGCCAGTTTGGGGATTCATCGTTACAACCTGGCGATTGTTCTTGCACAGCCATATCTCCTTTTTGTTTGGGTGACAGGCGAATGAGAAGATATCCTGCTGTTTGCAACTGTGGACTCGGTCCTTGCTGATCTTGTAGCGCAGCATCTTGAGGTCGAACTCCAGGGACCAGAAGAACAACTGGTTGCGACTGAGGGTCACTATGGTATCGTTGTTCAGCCAATAGACGTTGTTGAGCTTGCCTGGGTTTTAGGAAAAGAAAATGAGTCGAGGAACACCCTTGAATAGTCTAATCCTGCGATCACTCACCCGAGACCTTGGTCTTGGTGTAGTTTTTTCCAGAATGCGCTCCCGTATTTGCATTCCAGATCATCATAACCTCATTCCCATCAATGGAGGCGACCAGAGTATCGGGACGTGTGGTTACCGAAGACGAACTGATGGTCTCGGTGCTGCCAGCCGCTGCCGCCGCTTGAAGATTACTCACCGGCTCGGGCTTGGCCTGAGGGGTCTCCGAAGCGTGCACTTCTGCCTGGTGGTAGATGTGATGGAGGACCTCGCGCTTGGGCTTTGCTGCCTCTCCATCGACGATCACAGCATCGTCGCTGGAGGAACTGTATTGAATTACCTCCAGGCTGCCCTCGGTGGACTCGCTTACATCCTGTCGATTGCTGGCGGTGCTAGCATCGCTTAACGGCCCAGTGGGCTTTGTCGGCCCGCAGTCGGTCAAGGTAACTTCTACGTGCTCAACGCCATCGTCCTGACCATGCGCCATCAGATCCGCCTTCATGCTCTCGCAGGCTTCTACGTAATCGAGGGCAGCCGGATTGGCTGGCTTCTCCAGGCCAACGAAGCCACCGCAGTCTTCAGAAGACTTCCGCCGCTCTGCAGTGGGTGCCCCAAACTCACCCTCCAGATGGTCAAAGTTGTAAATGTCAAAGAAGTCGTCAGAATCGGCGGCTCGGGACTTAACCAACGGTGGTGGTTTCGGCTTTGGCTTCTCCTCCTCCTTGCCGTTGCGAGTGCGCCACTGCTCGGCTCTTGAGGACAGCTCATCAAGATTATCCAGGGGAGTAAGCACTTCTTTCCATGCCAGGCCGCAGATGGGCGCCTTGTGGCCATGGAACTTGTAAACGATGACCATTTTACGCAGGTCACAGATCATCACGACACCCGAGGCAGTTCCCACAGCGAACAGGTTGTCATTGTAGGGAGAACCGCGCAGCTGGGTGAGCTGGTAGTTCCGTGCCGACAGGAATGTCGGCCGGCGGCAGTATGTGTTTGAGGCCACGCAGTAAATGACCAGGTCGCTGGCATCTACCGACAGTATGTTTCCGTTGGCCAGGTAGGTCATCAGCACGGAGCTGTTGGTGTGGTGGACTGAGCGCACGTCGCGCGCCTCTTGCTGATGCTGGTGAGCCTTGTGCCCGGTGACAGCCTCTCCCAGAAGGCAGTCCCAGACCTGCACGCTTAGGTCATCGCCGACTATGGCGAACGTCTTGCTTGCTCCGCCCCACATAGGACTCACGTCCAGAGCCAGGATGTTGATGCGCGTCGACATGGTCGCCACCTGAACCTGCTCTTTGTCGCTGGCCGGCGGAGCCGCTATATAGTTAATGCAACGGAAGCCGGCGTAGAGCAAACCCCCATCGGGAGCTGCAGCCGCCAGCGCTACGTTGGCCGGCGGAGTGGGCACATTGTGGTACGTTACCTGAGGGTTCATGGCGAAGCAGAAACAACTCAAGATTATCTTATCTTAATCTTAATTTATCTTAATTAAACACAATTTCCCGCGAACATTTGGCGTCGAGAATTTTTCGCAAACCGCTAGTGTTACACAGCTTTGCAAGCTTGGCCAGAGTTGCCACTCGGTGTTAAAAGGCACCAGGACCGGTAAAGTTTAACTCAATATGCAAAAAAATCTCAAATTTGGCGCGCGATATAAATTAGTTTAAACTTTTACTTAAGAAAGCAAAGAAAAAGTAATAGAATTTGTCAGTTAATTAATGCAATTAATGATTCATTAGAATCATGTATATTCAAGGACAAATAAGCTTTAAAATGCTCATTTCAGTGGATACAAGAGCTGTGTTCGAAGTCCAAGCTATATGGCAACTCTGTAAACTTTGGACCCTTTCCAACACTTTTTACCATTTTGTGTGACTGGTCACCAGCAGGTAAATAAGAAGAAGCGCACAATAACAACGTAAAAAGTTGGAAAACTCCAGAAAAAAACTCTTCTAAAACAAAAAGCTAGGAAAATCGACACACAATGGACGCAAAACGCGAGAGAAAGTCGTCTTTGGTATGTAAATTGAGACTCTGTGAAAAGAAGAAAGAAAACCCTGATAGGAGTGCGATTTTCAGGCCCCACTTTCGCCTTGTCCCATTCCGGACATAACCGATGACGACTTGGTCAGCATCTCCGTGCGGGACCTTAACCGGACTCTTAAGATGCGTGGACTGAATCGCGAGGAGATTGTAAGGATGAAGCAGCGGCGGCGCACCCTGAAGAACCGTGGCTATGCTGCCAGCTGCCGTATCAAGCGGATCGAGCAGAAGGACGAGCTAGAGACCAAGAAGTCGTACGAGTGGACGGAGCTGGAGCAGATGCATGAAGACAACGAGCAGATCCGACGCGAGGTGGGCAACTGGAAGAACAAGTACAAGGCTCTGCTGCAGTTTGCCATCCAGAACGAGATCCCTATTCCGAGTGAGCTGGAGGGACATTGAATCGAACCGACTGGCGGCCCTATCACATTCCTTTTCCAGTCAAAATTTTAATAAACGTAAATAAAAACAAACACCTGTAACTAAAGTACAATACCTGGAAAATTCCCCTGTATAAGCGACCGCAATAAACAGAAAACGCAATATTACCAAGAAATAGCCACTTTGACCAGTAAAGGAACACCCTGTATTTTCAGAGCATAAACAAAGCCCGTGTCGACGTTCGCTGCGAATGTCAAACGAGCCGGACGCACAGGAACTCAGGCAAAAGCTGGTTATGTATTCACCCCAATAGATTCTAGGTCCAGTTCAGGCAAGCTCATTCAGAGGGCTGGGGTAGTAGAGCCCCAACCAGGTGTCCAGTGTCCCATAGACGAGTTGCAGGCCATTCCACGGATCCACTGACGACGCTGTGCGCGTAACCCGACAAATGGCATTTCGGTTCTTTGGCAAATCCCTCCTCTTCGGGCTGCCGCTGGGGATCACGTTCCTCGACTGCGTGGGCTATGTGGCCAGGGTGGAGGGTGAGTTGTCCATGGGTTACATATGTGTGATCCGGGTTCCATTGAAACGGTTTGCCTTTCCACAGGAATCTCCATGCAACCGGCGCTGAATCCGGTGGCGGAAGATCGGGACTACGTCTTCCTCATGCGCTGGGGCACGCACAATAGTCAAGTGGAACGCGGTGACATTATTTCCCTCATCTCCCCCAAGGATCCCGCCCAGAAAATCATCAAGCGCGTGGTAGGACTGCAGGGCGACGTGGTATCCACGCTGGGCTACAAGCAGGAGGTTGTGCGCGTGCCCGAGGGCCACTGCTGGGTGGAGGGCGACCACACCGGCCACTCGATGGACAGCAACACCTTTGGACCGGTGGCCCTGGGTTTAATGTCAGCGCGGGCGGTGGCCATTGTCTGGCCGCCAGAACGCTGGCAGCTGCTGCATAACGAGGTGCCGCGCCGTCGGAAGCCCATCCAGGCGGCCAAGAACACTAGCAACTACTTCAACTAGACTGACCAACCGGCGGAGATAGGATCCAAAGATAGTTCCAATTGTGTACATATGTACAGAAGCCACCAAACAAACATATATTTTATAATTGTTTGTTGTGTTCTCGCAAGCGAGGCTAGTAGGACGTTCTAAATTATAAATTAAAGTAAAAAGCCAAAGAAACTTGGTTAAAACAAGCAAAAACTTTTGATTACCTTGGGGGGAGTCCTAAGCGTCGAATTTTATTTTAAAATGGGAAATAGGATAATATTTTGAATTAGTTACGTTTATGGTTCCATAGGAAAACCATTCACAGTATAAACAAAGAAAAAGTAAAGATAAAAACATATGTATATTCTATAAGATATCCCGCGACCGGATACCAAATTCCTCCATTACTGAGACCGTTTGCTTCAGGGCCACGCCGGCTCTTACAATCTCATAATAGCCCGGAGTGGCCAGATCAATCACCGTGGAGGCCAACCGCCGCTCTTCCGTGAGCCCAATTTGGCCGGCATCGAAGACTGCGCCCAATTGGGGCCAGAGAGAACGGAACTCGGACACCTGCAGACTGCTGGGCGCACTGGAACGGTTGGCGCTGGTCAGCGCTAGCGGCTGTTCGTGCCACACGGCGCACAGGTCACGCATAAACCTGAAGTCTGGAATACGTATGCCGATCTTGGAGGTGCTGGGATTAAGGAACCTATTGCTTAGCGCCGGCGTCCGCTCGATCACAATGGTCAGGGGGCCCGGAAGCAAACGAGTTAGCAGCTCGTCGCTGAGGTGGGCAGCCTGGCCAAAGCGACGGAGGGCGGCGTTGTTGTGTACGCAGATGGCCACCGGCTTGTGTTCGTCCCTGCCCTTGATCTGGTAGAGGCGCTGGATAGCCTGCTCGTTGTTGGCGTCACAGGCCAAGCCGTAAACAGTGTCCGTGGGCAGTCCAATCACCTGGCCCGTCAGCAGACAGTGGCGGGCCAGCTGGAGGGCCGATCCGTCTGCCACTGGGCAGACGGGAGTCTCCGCCTTTTCCCTCGCTTGCGGCTGCATTGTGGTGGACTTGAAGCGGACTTGTTGCCCAAGGAGGCGTCTGATGAGCAGAGTCTGCGTGTGGCGCATTAGTCCCGCCAGTTGTGTCCGCACTCGTGGTTGCAGCACTTGTAGAACGTGGTCATGGGCTCGTCCGCCGACCTCGTCTGGATTTGCATGAAGTACGCCCGCTTGTGGCTACACTTTGGGCACTCAGCGTCCGTCGAGTCCACGTTCTCCCACGCTGCCTTGCCTCCCAGAACGTGGTCAACCTCCTGCATTCCAAGAACAAAACGATATTATCAGAAGTGCCACATAAATTGCATCATCTTACCTTGAGGCGGGGAAAGGTTTTGGTCGAGATCTTTCGCTTGATCTTCGATATGTAAGGGCAGGTGTTGCAGGTGAACCGGTGGCAATTGGTGTCTTCCTCAATGATCAGTATATTGCCGCACGACGGGCAGAAAAACAACATAATTGTTGTTCCCGGTTTGAGTTTCGAGCACGTTGTAGAGCTGCAACATCGGTGGGCAAATTATTGCCTCAAAGGCATCTGGTCACACTAAAAGCCCTTCCAGGCAGTTGGTCTCAGATAAATGAGACATCGACACTGGCATACTTTTAGTAGCAGTGACGATTTGAGCTTTAATTTATTTGCTGCCATTTATATATACTCTTGATCGGCATCGCCAGTTGCCACACTGAAATAACAAATAATCTCAAGACCCCTTGAGACATTTGGCGTTGCCATGTTCATCTGTTTTAATTTAGTGTGACCGTGAAATATACCACCTGACAATAAGGAAAATACTAAAACTAACGTATGTATTTTTTTGCCTACAAAGTAGGGTCCCATCATTCAATCTTGGACTTTCCGCGACTTTTTGCAAACAATTGTCAAAATAAACAATAATATATCGAATTTTCTATTAAAGTTGGTAAATCCTTATAAATAGACCAACATGTCGGCCGATGTACGTGATATTCTGGACATGGAGCGTGCCAATACGCCGGAAGTGACGAGGGATTCCTTTCTGGGCACTAAAAAGCAACGCAATTTTGAACGGTAAACAAATAATTTCCCTAGAATCGGCCGTTCCAATTAATATGTGGGGACTTTTCACAGAACAAAGAATACCTCCCGCCGTCCCGAGGGTATGCACCGTGAGGTGTTCGCCCTGCTCTACACAGACAAGAAGGATGCTCCGCCTCTGCTGCCCACGGATACGGCACTGGGTATCGGTGCCGGGTACAAGCAGGCGAAGGCGCGTCTGGGCATGAAGAAGGTGCGCAAGTGGGAATGGGCACCGTTCTCCAACCCGGCGCGCAACGATGCCGCCGTTTTCCATCACTGGAAACGTGTCAGCGACAATTCGACGGACTATCCCTTTGCCAAGTTCAACAAACAGCTGGAGATCCCCTCCTACACCATGACAGAGTATAATGCTCACTTGAGGAACAACATCGCCAACTGGAGCAAGGTGCAGACCGATCACCTGTTCGACTTGGCAAGGCGGTAAGCTAGCGCTCGCTCCTAATATTTGTAAGGACATTACAACAATTGCCTTTTCCAGTTTTGACCTCCGTTTCATTGTGATGGGAGATCGCTGGAACCGCCAGCTGCATGGCACCAAGACCGTCGAGGAGCTCAAGGAACGCTACTACGAAGTGGTGGCTCTGCTTTCCAAGGCCAAAAATCAGACCAGTGAGAAGAAGGTATTCTCATACGATGCCGAGCACGAGCGGCGCCGCAAGGAGCAGCTGGAGAAGCTCTTCAAGCGCACCACCCAGCAGGTCGAGGAGGAGCAAATGCTTATTAATGAGATGAAGAAGATCGAGGCCCGCAAAAAGGAGCGGGAGCGCAAGACGCAGGACCTGCAGAAGCTCATATCTCAAGCTGACCAGCAAAATGAGCACGCATCCAACACGCCCAGTACTCGCAAGTACGAGAAGAAGCTGCACAAGAAGAAGGTGCACCCGCAACCGCGACCCTCTAAGGTGGACTCGGTGGTTAATGCCATCGAGATTGGCAGCAGCGGCATCAAGTTCGCCGATCTGCGTGGCTCCGGGGTCTCGTTGCGTTCGCAGAAGATGAAGTTGCCGGCCAACATTGGCCAGCGGAAGGTGAAGGCACTCGAGCAGGCCATTCAGGAGTTCAAAGTTGGTGAGTTGTGACGAAACGCCAAAGACATTCGCTGGCCAATGCTAATTTGTGTCTTGTATACTTTGAAGATCCCGCACCGCCGCCAACGGAGGAGATATGCACATCCTTCAACGAGCTGCGTTCTGATATGGTATTGCTCTGCGAGCTGCGCACGGCGTTGTCCACCTGCATCTACGAGATGGAGAGCCTCAAGCACCAGTATGAAGCCGCCTGTCCGGGCAAGGTAAGTGTCCACTAACAAGGTCTGCAGGCAAAGTTGTTCGATTTGTACTATCTTCCTCTAATCCTTATGCAGACACTCAATATCCCGCCCTCACTGGTGCCCATCAAGACCGAGGCCCTGGACAATAGCACAAATTAATTAAGTTAACGCGGCCCGCTGCTCCATACACACACAGAGAGAGAGAGAGAGAGAGAGATTCCCCAGACGCCGCAGTGTGTGCAGCGTGCTAATCATTGTAACCCGTTTTCCACTATTCCATATTTGTGCATTTGCGCTACTCCCAGTCCGCTTGGGGAAATAAATGGATAAACAAGAAAATTGTTTTGCGGCACACTCGATGTGAAAATCAAATAGCCCACGGCCAGCTGTGGCCAAGCCGCCGATGCCATGTCGAGTGTGAGAACTTTTTCCCAACCATTCGGCCGTGATTTATTTTCCAGCTAGCCCGTGTGCTCTGTTAGTGGCTCGTATTTGGGTTAGGCAAGCAGCAACAGCAGCAGTTGCCGCAGTCATGGGATGCGGCGATCTTTGGCGAACCGAAAAGGAGAGAGAATCGAACTGGGCTGAGCGCGCTGATATGTTCAATTCGATGCCTGCCCACACAATTCGGATATAGATGCAGAGGCGGAGGCGGCGTCCCATTCATCGGGACCAGTATTTGTGAATGAACCGAATGCGAAGGCAAACACAACACCACAACACCCATACGAAGGCAAACGTAAAGCGAGCCAAGGAGGAGCGCCGAGGAGAGGGGCAGAGGAAAACGCATATGAAATCATTCTGTTGGCGGCGGCTCGACCTGCCTTACCTGAGCGTAGGCCGCCGCTCAGTCGAGTTTCAGACGTCGTCGGGTCCAGTTCGTGGCAGTTGTTAGCGCTACCTCGTCGTTGTCGTCGTCGTCGTCACTCTCTGTTTGCAATTGTCGGTGTTCGTTCTCTGCCTCACCTGGCCGTATGCCGCTGCATGCAACCCGAAAACAAAGTTCGTCTGAGCGGCAAATGTGAAAAAATGCAAATTTGACCATCCTCTCGAGTGTTGTCGGTTGACGGTTGGAATTACTCGCACAGCGCTACCTGGCATTCCTCGGTATTACATTCATTGTCAGCGTCATCATCCCTCCAGACATTGGGAATCCTGGCGGGGGGCAAGACGCAAACACATCAGCAGAGTCGGACTCGCATCCGTTTCCGGTTCTTTCTGTTCTGTTGATTGTTCCCTAAACATACTTGCAGTCGGTGGTCGGTAGTTTTTCATGAATGAAATTTTAATTTTATGAGTGCGCGAGTGTGTGTGCGCCGCATGTCCAGTCGCAGTACCAGTTCCAGCCCGAACTCCAGCGGTGTCAACTGACGGTGCCCTCCGATCGCATTGTCGACGCTGCCGGGGCGTCAGTGCACCGTAAAGATCTTTATCGCATTTTGAATACGTTCTGGAGCAGAAGGCAGAAAAGCAATACCCGGTCGGCAGGCAGGTAGACGGAAAGCGAGCCAGGTTAATGCGGTTTATTGTTCTATGAACGCTGGCTGGCACCGCTCTGTTTAAGTTTCGCACGCTGATAAAGAGGAGCGACATCATCGAACGCGCGGACTTCGCCCTGCCCATCAAGATGTGGCCCAAGCTCAGGTGAGTCTCTGGCCCAAATAAACATTTATGTGCGTATGCGTGTGCTCTAGATGTGGGGGGCGACGCCCACACGACGTTGTGTTATGCGTTCTGCGGATAGAAATCAAAGTGATTGCCATTTTCAACACACTCTCTCTCGCACGGCAGCGTGTTTAGCAGAAATTAGCACCTTTTAATCTAATAATAGCGCTGGAACCGAACGCAGGCTAATCGCAGTCTTGATTCAGCCGCTGCCCGGGGCCAGGTGAATGGATCGGATCGGTTGGATCGGCGCCCATAATGAACTCGTATTAAAACTTCAAAGCTATAATGATTTTAATCAGCTCTCGCCGTCATTTAAACGCCGCCCAAACGCGCGGCACTTCCGTTGTGTTTGTCTCAAATTTCGTTTAATTTCACGGGCTAATGTTTTCCCAATTCACCAGGGAAGCCCACGCTTTTCGTGGGCTAAACACAAGAGTCCCCTCCCCCCCAGGAAAATGGGGGAAGAGACAACATGAAGAACGAACCCACACACGGAGGCTCCACTGTCGTCTCCCCGCTCTCGGTTTACGCGCAATTAGCGCTTTGTTGTTGCTCCTCCCGCCACACTCTTCTAATTTCATATATAACTCATCATTTTCACAGCGGGCAGCCATGGATCTTTGGGTTCTGCTTCGCTCAGCTTATAGCGACAATGAGATACTCGTACACAAAAAGGAAAACTCTTTTTATTTTTTATTTTCATTTCATTTTCAAATACGCCCACAACAACAATGAAAGCGGAGAAAAAGATTGCTCATAATTAATGTTTATATAATTTTTTACTGCTTTACATGCGGCTCATTAGCCGCCTGGCTCGGGTTTCTGTTTCTGTTTCTGTTCTTCTTGGCTTGACATGGCAGGTTCGTTGCCTAAGTCTTTTGTTTGCCAACTGCCAACTGGCAACCGTGGGCGTCCGTTTGATGCGGGAAGCGGAGCGACTGCGACTACGACAGCCACCACAGCAAATGCCCAAGGAAAAGAGATAAAATAAGAAACATTTGTGCTACTTACCTGCCGCTGGCTGCTGTTGCTGCTGCTGCTGCTGCCGCTGGTGCTGTTGCTCCACAACAAGTTGCCAAATTTGGCAATGGGAGCTTGCCTGCTGCCCACTTACTTTTGTGCCCAAAGTGTGTCGCTGACATCCGACGAGATCCAATGAGCTAATGTCTCTGTGCAAAGATGAGGCTCCGCTGACACAGCATTGTCGCATGTCGCACATCGCACGTTTGCAGGGAATGGGTCGGAATAGGTCCTCGGGCCTCCACTGGTTTCTGGCAGTGCATGCATAACTTATACAGCCATTCACTTAGCATACTCCTCCGCAGCATCCGAGCAATTTCTTGCCATACAACTTTAGTCTGTTTCTGGCATTTGCATTTGTGTGTGGGCAGCAGCAGCCCGTGGTGTGTGGTGTGTAGTGTGCGGTGTGGGCTAGACCAAGATGCGAGTCAGTGTGTTGAGTGAGTGTATGTGTGTGGCATATGCCAACTGCCGTCGCATAATATCTTTAATTTAGTTCATTTCCAAGCCCATTTTCGTGAGGCACCGCCACCCCACACACACAGCTTTCTTCTCGTCGAATAATTTCCCTCAAAATTTCATTGATTTTTTCGGGTCCCGTCAAGACATTTCCACTTTATGGGCTATCTGTCTGGGTCTGTGTCTTGTCTTGGCTTTCGAAATGTCGCAATTAACAGTCGATTTAGCATTATGCACATGCGTTGGCGGCCTCCTCGTGTCTCAACTGGCTTTCTGCGGTTTGCGTGGGCTGTGAACTTGGTCTTTAGGTTTTTCGTTGGCTCAGAGCTTGGAGGGTTTAGAGAGGAGAGCAAGGGTTGTCGAGAGATGATGAGGAATGCCAGGTTTTGAACGGATCTTATTTTATTTATTAATTTAAACCATAAAAGGGTGCAATATTAACAGCAATTTATAAGAATCAATGATTGATTAAATCGTATAAATATTATTTCACACAGACCACACAAAAATCATTTATAAAAAGACTACAACAGCAAAACTTAGACAAATATACAACTAATTCGATTCCAATTGATAAAAGAATATAATAATTGAATAAAAAGCATATACAAAATGATTTAAACTCCATTAAATATATATTTTATTATCAAAACAATTATTTTTATGAATGAATCTGCATTTATGTCATGTTTTAATGTGTGTTTTCATTGGTAATACAAAGAGCCTCTAAATTTGTGAAATACTATAAGTGATTTATAAATAAAACACTTTAAATTAAGAGCCAATGTTTCCTTCCTTCTTAACAATAATCCCCATTGTCGATCAGTTTGTGAAATTTGATGTTTTCAGGCTTTAACATTTGATATTTGGATGCTTTATTCACCAGTACAACGTTAAGAATATATAAATACTTTTGTATGCATTTAAATTCGTGGCCCAAAGGCAAGTGAAATGAGCTGCAGGAGCATACAAGCGAAGCAACGTCCATAAATTTCGGGCTCAAATTGCTTTTAGTTGTTCGCAGCGGCTGCCGTCGGCATATTCATATGCAAATGGCATCCACAACACAGAACAGACTCACTCTCCGATCTAAAGACTCTTTTTGGGCCAGAGTAAAGGCAACGAGAAATCCAATTTAATTTAAATTAAACACACACACTGCCTGGACCAAGTTCATTCAGTCATGTTCATGTTCGGACCGGACCGGGGCCCATAAAATGCAAGATTTTGTAAATAAAATAAAAAAAATGCATGCGCACAAAACCCGGCTTATGGTTTGTTTACCTTGCCCCAAGGGAAATCGTAGCCGATCGCATCGGATCAGCCAACTGTTCTTGGGCATTCGGATATGGATTTGGATTCGGATTCGAATTGGCCGAATGTCGTTTCATTTCATCTCTGGTATTGGCCCTCATCTGAGACAGACAGGGGTCTCGGGACTTGCAGCGACGGCTGTCACTTATGCGTTACTTGGCCTGCGATTTGCTTAATTGTTCGAGTGCCGCCTGCCGTTGGTACTTGGCCGAGCAGCTGCCCACGTGTGTGTTCAATTAAAAAGTAATTTGCCCAACACAGCCAAGCGAAGGCAAAACAAAAGCAGCCAAATCCGATGCGAGCCACCCACACGTTTCCGCTGACTTGTCGTCTCGGCCCACTCTCAAAAAATAATACTTACTAATTTTATTTCTCGGATTTGTTGCTGTTGCTCGTTGGCTCCCCTGTTTTTTGTTTGTGTTTTTTTTTTTTTTGTTTTCCTTGTCGTTTACAGCAAAAACGAGTTTGTGAGACCTGTGATTTGCAGTTTGCTTTGACAATATTACCAGCACTTCGAAACTGGCGGCAAACCCACAGAGCGACAAGCCATTGCTGCATGAAACACACATATTTGGGGGCAGAAGAAGTCGCAATAAATTAGAAGTTAGTTATTTCATTTTCCAATTAAATTTTAATTGGTTTAAAAATATATTTCGCTTACAAACTGGCCGGAAATTGAGACATTCGCAAGAGTAATTAGAGCTTTAAAAAGTGTAGCGGGGAAAATATAACTTAAAAAGTTAAGGTGATAAGTTAAAAGTTTAAGAACGCGACTAATAGATTTAGCTTACAATAAATATTTAGAAACAGAGGGAGTCCGAATACCGCTAAAAGGTTTTTTAACTTTAGTAACTTCATATAAACATGTTAGAATTACATTATTTTGAGTAAAAATATTTTTATAAGAAACTATTAGCTATAATTTTTGTAATACATTAATTTTGTAATAAAATTATACTTATTTATATACTCTAAAAGAAAGGTTATCTTTTTTTTTACAAAATTGCATTCCGTGCTTAAGCCGGCAGAGGGCGGGCAGGAAAATTAACTGACAATTGATCAGGGCTTTAAGCACCACTAGTATAAAGACAGTGTGGTCTTATTTACGTTTCCTCTACACCAGCACTGTGTTTATTGTTTTGATGGACTTATAATTGTAGATGGAAATATAATATTTGCGCTCCTTGTCAGAATGCCAGCATCCGTTTCCGTCTTACAAGAGAGAGACGCCTTAATGGGCATCGTTCCGATGCGAGTCATTCACGCAGGCGGTTCCTGTGAGAACCAAGGGGGAGCCAGGGACCAGGACCAGGATCACAATTAAATCCCTTTCAGTTTTCAGTTTCCTGTCCCCTTTGTCTACTCCTTTTCGCCTTTTCGGCATGCTAAATACGCAGGCAGACCACAATGGACGGGCGACGTGGATGTTGGATATTTGCTGTGGCTACTTCAGTTTCGAAAGCAGCTGCCTTGGTTTTCCACATCTCTCTCTCCATCTCTCTCTCTGGTGGCCTTTTTTGTGTGCCGCACGTCTGTGGTTGCCACTTTGCGTGACATTTCGACCTTTGGCTGGCTTTTGCAGCAACTTTTACTATTTTCATGCTAGGCATAAATTTCGTTTGCCACACACACACCCATATGAGCCCGTTTCGATGCGCTTTCAACATTCGAACAATGCCCCAGCAGGTTGATATTCAACATGACCAAGCCAGAAATACAAAAAAAATTAAATAAAATAAAATAAAAAAAAAGCAATTTACAAATTTCGCCTTTGGCCTATGCAACATGTTGCTGTCATTATGATTAGCAACATGTTGGCCAATTTGCCAGCCGCAGCAGTTGCTGCCGCCGCTGCCGTTTCGGCAATTCATGTCACTCGTTGCGGTTGCATTAGCCCCTAAAGAGAGAAAAAAAGTTATTTTATGTATAAATAATTAGGCAACTGCAACTGCAGCTGACACCAAAAATTGTTTCCCTAAATTGCCGTGAAACTGGGTAGGGGACATAAACTTCATAGAAGTCATTTATTTGTGGTCTCAAGACAGACTTAATTGTTGTAACAGTTTCCACAAAGTACCTACAAACAATACATATTACTTAATATCATCTTATATATCTTATAAACATTTGATAAATAATTAAATGAAATGCCAGTTTTCAGCTTGAAAGTATATATTTCTTTCCTGCTGAAACTCTTTTGAATATCCGTATTTCTTCAGTGACTTCTTTCTGAAATAAATAATAAAGAGCACCTGCAATTCGATATCTCCCTAGCCACAATTATGTGCTGTTTTTATTCGTGTTTTTTCATTTATTGCCAAAGAAGGCGAGCTAACAAAAAACGCGTTTTTAATTGTTCGGTGGCTTATCGCATATTTTGGCCATTTTGGGAGCGCAAAAATGTTGAGCAAAAAGGGGAGAGAAGTACCAAAAACCATAAAAAAAAAACCGAAAATAATAATATATTGTGGTTGCCAGTTAAGACTAAAGTTATGTGCGAAATAAATAAGAATCGATTGGTTTGTATTTCTTCTCCAATTTGTTGTTAGCAAATGCATGAAATATCCAATCAGTTGTGCAGTTTGCGGCAGCTTTTCAGAGAGAGTCAGCTGCAAGATACACCCATTTTGCGGCGTCATTATCATATGTATCTATAGCTCTTGATCTTCATGCAGCATCATCAGGCAGACAGCCAAACGCTGCAATGCCGTTACCAGCATCAACACAAGCCATTTTCAGCCTTTTGGCCAGGCTTACACCCATATACTCGTAGCATGCGTACCGACATACATATATTATATGTGTATCCAAACGAGAGGGTTTATTTCCGCTGACGTGCCTTAATTTCAGTCAGTTTGGGACTGGCTCTTGCCGTCGTTTCTGCTGTTTTGGTCTCCATCTACGTCTCCACAGACTGTCTGCTCCGATGATGATGATAATGGCTATGGCGATGACGATGGCGCTATGCGCCTACACATTAGGCACCACAGGAACGGGTTTCTCAGCTAGGCTACTTGGTTGGAAAGCATCTAAAAAACATGAAACTACACAGAAGTAGTGATCAAGGATGCCTCAGAAGTCGCTGTGATCATTTGTAATAGAAATTTCCATAGAATACCAGCTCATAGAATGGTTTAAAGGATCTTATGAAGACCTACTTGATTTCAAATCAAGAGAAAGCGTCCCATTCCCATTTATTTATATCTTACCATAAATAGTTTAGAGTTCACAATAAATCTAACTTAATAGGAGCTTTATTGTAATATTTAATTTAAGAAAAAAGAGCATACGATATTTGCCTACAAATACTTTTCCAACTGTGATGTGTGGGAGCTGGCAGCTCCCTGCCCAGATGAATAATCAAACCAAGCTGGCGTCTCCAGTCTGCACACGGAAAAGTGACGGCGACGATTGCCTTGGGTTTCTATCCGCCGACTCCGGCATCGAGGCTCCTGCCCCGCTCCTCCTCCGACCTCCAACCCTCGACTCTCTTGGCTTGATTAGCGAGTCCGTGCTAAGTCTGAGGCCAAACAGGCATCGCACAGAAGAGCAGCTAGTTAGTTGGCCACAGCGGATGGATGATGGATGTGCTTTGATTGAGTGCGGCGGCGGAGCTCATCGCTTCGCTGAGTCAGCGGCGACAGGTCAGCGACGGATCCGGATCCTGGGAGGTGTGAGGCGTGGCATTTTATGCATAATTAGCCACACTGAGGACGGGGGCAGAAACCAAAGGAAGCGGCGGGGCTGAGCGGAAATTGAAGGCACTCAAACGTTTCGAATCGCTGGCCAGTTAGCGTGACAGAGGTGGAGTTGAGCTGAGCTGCATTTTAAAATATTTTTATTGTTGAGGACGTTGCCGGTGTGTGTACGCAGTGGTCAACACAATGCTTAATCTTGCTGCACAGAGCGAAATATTTACACCTGGTTTCAAGCAATTTAAATACAGAACTCAATCGAAATTAATTTCTATTAATATAACAACTTAAGGGCTATACCAGTGTGATACTTTCAAACAATCTTTTGTTTGCTTTTATAATGTAGATTCAAGAATATCCTGTGAAAGCGTCAAGTTCATATCTTAAATAGTTTATAAATAGCAGTGTTCTAAAGAGGGACCGCTCACAGGGATGACCCCGCAACTTCTAAACCTTTAAATGTGTTTTTCTCGAAACGTTGCCTATGAAGAGGTAACAATAGGAAATAAATATTTTAAAATCGAAAAGAAAAAGCTGTAATCATTGTGGGAAATACGCTAACAACTATAGTTTTCAGTGTGTGTTGATTTAGCAGAAAAGAACTGATTTATTTTGACCACGTACATATGCAAAGCGCATTCTAATGGAACCGGCCAGCCAGTGTTTCCTCTGTCCAAGCTTGGTTATTGTTGTTTGCAGTTACGCTCTGATTTTTGAGCCTCCACCTGTTGCTGTTATTGTTTGCCATCGGCTTTGCAACGCTTCCCTGATGCCCTGCGGTGCGTTTGCAATTGTTGTTGCCGGTGGTGCGCCCCAAAAACGGAAACGCCGCCTTTTGTTGAGCGGAAATGCAAACCGATATTGTTCAAGAACCTTACCACTCTCAACTTGGTACCTATGATTGACTTTGAATGGGCCTCGCCTCGGGTTGCAGCTATCAATTACCCGCAGTCCCCAGTCCCAGGCGAGATGTCATTGGAGAGTGCCATCAAGATCCCAACGCCCAAACAAAGGCACAAACAGCTCGCCCACTTGGAGGCCTATGCTTTGGTTAGACTCCCTGTGTGGGCAAGCTGCAGATCCAGATTCGAGCAAGCAATTATGCAAAGCATTCACATATAATATATCTCTCGCCTTCTATGAGTAAGTACAGCATATATGTATATATAGTATGTACATAGGAATAGAGTAAAAATCAGCTCAGCCCGTGAGGAAGCCGCGAGTAGAACGCGCCGGCGACAGACTGCGAAGGTTGCAAGCCACGCGAAGATTGGGTAGATTCTGAGGATTGCGACAGAAACGATCCCAGCCCTTCCAGTACTTGAAGCCCTCGCGCTCCTGGATCATCTTGGCACAGGCGATGTCGTCGCCAATATCGTCATTGGAGAAGTCTGCAAACATATATGGTTTTGTAAGGTTGAAGTAAGGAATGTACTCGTATTTCGATTATATGTCTATTTATAATGGGTGGCAGCAGAAAGTGCCTTCTTCTTTTGCTAACTTGATCACTATTTATATTGATTTAATATACAAAAATCGGGGCTCGACTATATGCCACTACTTTCATCTCACCTTCACATTTCTTATTGCACTGCCCTCCCTTTCGTCCCTCCGTGCAGTAATCCCTGCTGTTGATCTGAAACAAACCATAGTTCTTGCTTTCGTTCTCCTTTTTCGTGATCTTATTGGTGTCCAGGTAACTTTCGTGCTCCACCAGACAGATCCCTGTGTTTAAGTATTCCCTAAATATTACAAGACTTGCCAGCATTTAATAATATAACTTACAGTTTGAAATAAAAGTCTTGTCAAAATTGTAGTTCTCCACCAGGACGCGGGTGAGTTCACAGCGCTGATATTTCTTGGACTCCACTTGCTCGGATCCCAGCAGCAGTAGGATCTGCACTGGGAGCAGCCACAGTACAATGGAATTCATTTTCAGCAAAACTGAAAATAAAAAAAACAGCAGCAATTGGAATATAGAGTATTAGTATTCCTCATTAGTAATGGACATACTTAACCGAAGAGTTCAGAGATTGCATAAATGCTTAAGTTCCTCTATGTGCATTACCCCAACTGATAGCTAGTTGGAGATCGATGTTACTACTTCTATGCCAACTCGAGTATTAGAGTTAAATGAGCTTTAAAAGTGTTGAAATTCTACTGCACATCTGGTATTTATTGTTGCTTTCACAGTTTTTTGGTTTTTCACAGCTTCCCATGACATTTCCTTCTTTTTTTTTTTAACACCAAACAAGAATCACTCAATTGTGGCTAATGATCAGCAGACTAACAAAACATCATAACTTTTACCTTTGTTTACTCCCACACGGTTTCGAAGACTTGTATAGTTCTGGTTTTTGCAGAGAATGTATTTTATATCAGCCCATCTATTATATATCTCTATATAGAGACCTTTTATGCCAATTCGCTTTAGTATCAATCAAAGACTTAATCAATTCAAAAAGTTAATCTATATGCTAAGCTCGGGGATTCCAATTCAGCTGAAAATTCTATAAAACTAAAACAAATCATGTTTGTTACATCGTAATTTATTGACAAGTGCTGATTATTTCGATAATAACAATCTATTTAAATTACTTAATTGCGAAAGATGATTTATTCCATTAAGAAGAGTTTCTGTAGCTGAGCAAGTCTTCTGGAAAATGACGTATTATTATAATGTTCTGCTGTTATCTGCAATATTTCTTTATATTGTTCCAACTCCAATTTATTAAGATATATTCAATCTATCCACCAACACGCGCACTCTTCAAGGTTGCCAGAACGTAAACAACCACGAAAAACAACAAAGTTTGGGAATCTATGCTTGAAAAATTCATTAAGTATACGCATGTACACGTTTCACTTTTCTCAATTTGCATGGCAGCGAGTGTAACAATAATAAGATTGAGTTACTTCCTCCCGGCCGAACACTTTTACTTGAGCAAACAATTTGTTTACTTTGTTTACTTAATTATCGCAGAACAACAGAGCGCTGAACAGCAGGAAACGAGTTTGTTTAGGGGAGTACTACGAGTATCAGTATGCGCGATTACCTGTATCTTCACGCGAGTTTCGTAAGTTTTGCGATGGCGTGCTTCTAAATATTATTTGCACAAACCCCAGATCGGATCCGGTGCGGAGAGCTAGCTCACCGGTGCGACGCCGCTGACCCGAGTTTAAGTACTGAACGCCCCGAATATTCCTCAGGTACAATTGCGCCTCCGTTCGTCGCTGAGTCGAGGAAATTCTCTCCCAGAACGCGGATCGCTCAGCCCGGCCCTGTCATTAGTACTGTTTGAATATGCTCTGCGGGCCGATAAAGCTGATAAGGCAGCACAGCACGCCGACTCGGTTGAATTCCCACCTGAACTCTCCAACAAGTCCAATGAGATCTGAGCAGAGGCTCCCATATATTTTTGTTTGGAGGAGAAGCCAGCAGTTTCATAATTACATCGATACAATAATGTATCATTTAGCAATCAATCGAATTGGCGTGAGTTCAGTGATCCAACTTATGGTCTGTGTTTACTTAAACAGAGTTCCGGGAAAAATTAAGGCAGGTATTAAAAATAGCCATAAATGTCACGGAAATTCTTAAAAATATATTAGTCACGGTCCCGTAAGCCAAACTTTAAAGAAAGCTGAACACATTCGAAATATTTTGGTATTTACGGAAGCTATTTACAGAAATTTAAGTAAATTCCCAACGAAACTGCAATATAAATAAGATAAAATGTTCATATTTGTGCTCTTACTCTTAACAACTAAGCCCAGAAAATCCCTCCTATCCTGCATAGATAATAATATATCATATATTTAATTTTGTAGTCCCCATAAGTTTATAAATATTTGACTTTTTTGAGGTGAATGATTAGCAAACCGAGCAGCATCAGCCTTTTGATAGCATCGCGCTAGCTGATAGCGGGAAATTCCTAGAAATACTCGCAATTATTTATCGCTGCGATTCGAAACAAAATACACATTTTTTTGTTTGTGAGACAATGACTTAAGCTTTATGTGATTTAGTAGCTATGCATACAGTTAGTTAAGGCTAAGAGCAAGTCGAAAAGCAGTCCTAGCAACGCGAAACGTCGGGCAGCGTGCGCCCACGACACTTGGTCATCCATCCGGGCCAGGCCTGGAATCCGTGGCGATTAAAGATCTGCATGGCGCACCGTGAATCATCCGAGATCTCGTCGTTGAGGAACTCTGAAACGGAATGGCATCTCACTCTACATTAATATCTATGGGGATCGCGTGGGCGGTTGGGGAAATGTGGCCTCACCTTCGCATTTGATGTTGCAGATGCCACCGCGACGACCCTTGCGACACCAGTTTTTGCTGTTGATCTGTGAATTCGTTGGGCTCGTTAAATGACAGAGAAAACCGGGAAGAGGTATTTGGGTTAACCCACCTGGAAGAGGCCGTAGCTAACGCTCTGGTTGGGCAACTGCATGGACTTGGATGTGCTGCGTCCACTCTCGGCTTCCACCAGACAAACCCCTGTGGAAATAATTAAATTAAGTTTGTTTTGGGAAATAAATACAATTTTTACAACTGTTTTAAATAAATTTAAGGCTGTATCGATCGTTAAAAAGTCCAACACCTTAAATCAAAGAGGTTTTGATAATTTTTCTTAAATTGAAAAGAATTTATTCTGGTTTAAAGATGGGAAAAGTATATTCTAGAAAATCTTTTAGGTGGATTTCCTTAGATTATTTTATATATAACGATTTTTTAAATAGAACTTAGCTCCATATAAACTGACAAATAAATTTGATAAGAACAATAATATATTTCTTACCAATGACTTTAAGATCACCTTTATCCATAAATATATTTAAAAACCTGGTAAATTATTAAACAACCTTCGTAATTGAGAGTCTCTGCGAACTCGTTGCTTCGTTGTTTGGAACTTGGCCTATACTCACAGTTGGACAGGTAACTGCGGGGAAAGTCATGACGCAACAGCTCCTTGGCCAACTGACACCGTGTCAGCAGCTTGGCCTCCGTTTCCCATTGCGACAGCAGTAGCAGATTCAGCACCAGGACGAGGGCACCGCCCTTGGGCAAGTGACTGGCCATGTTGGGTTAAGAGGGAGAGGTTAATCGTACGTTGTGGGGGACCACTGTTAATCCTTTGGACTTGAGAGATTCGAGAGCGCTTCCTTCCGCGGCAACTGCGAACACTGTGCACTTTGCTGCGGAATTATTTCTACGAAACTGGATGCGTAGCGCCCGAAATCTGGGTTTTTAAAGCCTCGCACGCAGGTTTTTTTTGTTCTCACTGTGTTGGTGGGTGGGAGTGGGAGGTGTCACTCTGGAATGGCCTGGTGACATGGAAAAAATATGAAGGGTATTCGGGCAAAGGGGCCACTCAAAGGTGATAGAAAGAAGTTGATTAATATTTTTGAATTTATATTGGAGTGTCGTTGAGGTTTTTTTTTTTATTAAAATTATTATTTATTACTTGAAAACGATGCCATTAATATGACAACGATTCAGCTTAATAAAACAAAACCCTTGCTTATCTCTCAGTGCATTCCATAAATCGCTCTGATTGCGTTAAGCTCTAAATTGGCAAATTGTCTTGCAGAGATAACAATGGGAATCTTATGCCCGAAACGCATCCACTGGATGGATGCCGACATGGGGCTGCTTGTGTTTGTGTGTCAGAGTGTCAGTGACAACTGCGGCTTGACCTAAAAAAACGCACGATCTGATGATGTGCGAGGAGGAGTGCATCCAGTGCATCATCCCAGCACTGGGTCTCCAAGTGTTTACGCTTTCAATGGGCATGCCACTAATTTCCATGAAAACTTTTCCACTTACAGCCTACTGGCACTTCTCCTGCTCTCGCTGCTATCCGCCCCAGCAGCGGCCAATGACCTCAAGGATCTGCTGGAGGACAGCACCACGTCCAGTACCAGTACAAGTAGTACCTCATCCTCATCCTCATCCTCCTCCACCTTGGTTGCCTCACCCACAACGCCCACCGCGTATGTGGTGTCCGCAGCGGCAGTGCCAGCCACTGCCACTGGCAAAATCCGCTCCAAGTCCTCCTCCGGGAAATATGTGAACAAAAGTTCGCCCAGGAAGCGCAAGGCGGAGCAGGTGTCATCGCTGCCCCTGCCCGTGGATGATGGACTCACGGAGTGGAAGTGCCCCAACATTACGGGCACCCGGAACGCAGAGCTTGAATGCGGCTGCGATCTGCCACACACGCTCAGGTGCAACATTGATCTGCACGGACTGCTGGTGAGGCTTCTTAAAACTAATACCTTAATGTAAGTAATTAACATTTAATGATATCCTTCAGCTCCTTGCGGACAGGCTGCGTACGTCTCCTTACTCCATCTCGCTGCTGGACTGTTCCCTGCGCAATGTGACCTTCCTGAGCGACGCCAAGATCTTCGACGGAGTCTCGCTGCACGGCCTGGTCATCTCCTCCGGGGAAATCAAGCGAGTGCACAAGTCCGCCTTCCTGGGCATCCGGGGACCGCTGCAGGCCCTCGGTCTGCCCGGCAATGCGCTGATGAGCGTGCCTTGGAACGCCCTGTCCACACTGGGCGCCTTGGAGCGCCTGGATCTGGCCAATAACAAGATCAAGGCTCTGGGAACTGCTGATTTTGTGGGATTGGCGAGCCTGGTCTACCTAGAGCTGAGCAATAACCAGATCTCGAGCATCTCGCAGCGAACTTTCGGTAATCTCCGTAAGATGGAGGTGCTGAAGCTGGGCGGGAACAGGTTGGGTGACTACCCTCAAAGCTTAAGGTCGCTGAGCCAGTGCCTCAGCCTGCGCCAGCTGGATCTTCAGGCCAACAACTTGAACGGACCGCTCAGTGAGCAGACGCTGCCCGGGATGAGGAATCTCGAGAGCTTGAATCTCAATCGGAATCTGATCAAGAGCATCCAGAACAAGGCCCTGGCCAACTTCTCGCGGCTGGTCAGTCTTTCGCTTCGTCACAACCAGATCGATGTGCTGCAGGATCACGCCTTCTTTGGCCTGGGCGCCCTGGACAGCCTGGATCTGAGCTACAATGGCATCGTAGCCATCTCCAGTGCATCGCTGCAGCACTTGAGCCGCCTAACAGTCCTAGATCTCACGCATAACTTCCTACGAGCCCTCACAGCGGATCTGATAGCCCCGCTACCTTCTCTAAGGGAGCTGCGTTTGGCAGGCAATGATATCTCCATAGTGGCGCGGAATGCCATGGATGGGGCTCGGGAGCTGGAGAGCCTGCAGATGCAAGAGAATCCACTCTCGTGCGACTGCAGCATCCGGCCCTTCGCCGAATGGCTGCAGGTATCACAGCTACATTCCAGCTTGACTGCCTCTTGTGTGACGCCACCCCGGTTGGAGGGAGCTCCTCTGCTGCAGGTGCCTGTGGAAACGCTCAGCTGCGACATGGACAATGTGGAAAAGGACAACGCCAACATTATGCAGCACCTGGAGACGCTGGCTAAGCCGAACCAGACGTCGCCCGTCAAGGACTTTTCTGAGGAGGTAGGAAAGAGTTAAAAGCTACAAAAGAAATGTAATTAATAAAGGAAAGGGTTTATAGTAATATAAATTTTAAAATCGTAGTAAATCCAATGCAATTACAAAACAGAAATAATATTTACGTTCGCTTTCTATTAAGTCCACTGAAACTTCCCGACCGTTAATACTCTTATCTCCAGTAAGCCTTTATCATATTCGTCATTATATTGTTTGATTTGCGGACTTTGAACAATCACTTACGTACGTATGTACTTATCTAGGAAATCATAAACATTAAAAGAAAGTAGCTTAACTTATCGCTTGAGTGATATCTGAAATTATTGTTATTTACTCAGCGTAAAGTCTAGGATACAATTTAAAAGTTACATTGAGAGTTATGTAAATGAAGGGAACAAGTTTGTGATTAATACCTTTTTTATACCCTTTCAGGGTATTATAATTTAAGACATAAGTTTGCAACGCAATGCAGAAGTAATTTGTGATCAGCAACAATCCGTATCGATCTAGCCATGTCCATCTGTCCTAAGATATAGTTATTACTTACAATCGGACAATTTATTCAAAAATGTATCAAAATCAGTATGTTTGTGTAACCTTCAGTAAGGTTTCTTTGATCGATAGTTAAAATATTATATACAAATATTTAAATAATCCCTTTCCCTCTTAGATTATTCTACACGAGCTTCACTATTCAGCGGACTATGGCCTCATCTTGACCTGGCTCCTGAATCTTAGCAAGAAAGACTATATGTGCGATGCCATCTTCGTCTATAAAGAGGAGAACATAAACGAGATTCTCATAGACAATTCACCGGTAATAACCCAAAATCAAATATTATATTTAGAATCTTTGCTTAACCTCTATCTTATCTATTCCAGATTCATTGTGAGAGCAAAGTTGTAAATGGCCAGAACACGGTCAGTGTCATTGTGCCGGATAGCTCGTCCCTGGAAATAGGCGAGAGGTGAGTTCCTACATTCTCTCCTTATATAATTAATATATTAACAATTGCCCATCCCCCTTCCAGCTATCGCTTTTGCCTGGTGATGGTCCAGGAGCAGAATCCCAAAGCTGATCTGAACATCGGCTGCTCGAACATCACTCAGCTGCAGATGAGCAGCCCTGGCTCCATTCCGTTGTCGCGTCAATACCAAAGGCGTCCCTACTACACGCCCAATGAGCTGAAGCCGGAGGCCGTGCTTGATGCTGGCGAGGATTACCAGGTCAATCAGCGCCGCTTCAACTCAGTGGTTGGCAGTCAGTCGCAGCAGACGCATCCCCACCAGCAGTCGACCCTGCTGCACAGCTACACGGTGATCGATTCGCTGAACAAGAGCTTCCTGCCGGGCCTGGGTCTGGGCGTGCTGGTCACCTCCGTGCTGGTCCTCATCTGGGGAGCGACACGCATCCGACACACGGGTGGCAGCAATGGAGGAGGAGGAGGCAGAGGAGGTGGCGGTGGCGGGGGCAACGACAGCATCGGCAGCAACAGCAGCAGCATGCACAACAATAATAACAACAGTCGGCCGGGCACTCCGACGGCGACCACCTGCTATGCAGCCTCGGATCACATAGCCCGGCTGGCGGATGCCGAGAGCGGGACGCGCTACCTCAAGCTGCAGGCAACGACAAGCCTGTGAGGCAGGACTAGCAGGGTGTTGCACCTGACCACTCAATAAACCATGTGATAGTACAGTGGCAACTGTACCGATTTGCGTAGCTTAGCCGTAGACGTAGCCTTAAGGTCCACTGCACTAATCCAAATAGTTGGCCCACACACTAACCCACTCGTGCCATAAGCTAATCGATACGTATCCCGAAATTCCCATATATCAATGATGAGTGTACAGCTGTGGTCAAAAAAATAGCACAAAGTCTACCTATCAATGCACTTACTTAACAACTTACTTTAGTTGTTTCGATTTGCAGCTTTAATCTAAATATTTCCTACAATTCTTCCTAAAAACAATTCGATAAAATATAGTTTTTATGCAAAGATCCTTTAGGTTTTCCAAATTAAACGCTTGCCTTGCACTAGAATTCCCAACTTAATGTTTCGTGTGATTATCACGTTGTAAACTCTAGTTTGCAAAATGTTTCTTTATGGATATTCTTGAATATAAAAGCAAAAAGAAAATATAAATGTATACAAATACTTAAATCGAAATAGTACACACTACTCACAGTCAGGGAACTTACACCACTTGGTCTTTTCACAACTATTCTTTTGACCTCAACTGAATCGATTCCCGGCCCTTCGGTCGCATCCAGAACTAGTGTTAACTTTAGTGTACGCCTCCTTCGTGTTTAGGAACGAAAAACGTAAGTCATGACCCCTTGCAAGTAAGGCTTTAATAATTTATTAACCAATTCCAAGCACACAATATAGAAAAGAAAAACATAACACACAACAAGTAAATAAATGTGAAATGAGAAATTAAAGCCAATTTCAATCGAAACTTGAAGCTCTCAAGTTCCTAAGGTCAGTTGGGCAATTTTCGGGGTTCTATTTTTGGGGCCAGGCATAATGCTAAGTGGGATATTAACCCCTCAAATCCGTGACGTCACGATTAACACGCCATACGCCATATGAGTATGTGTAGAGGAGAACCGTTAACCAAATTAGCTAATTTCTCATGAAAATGAGCGGTCATAGCTGGAAACTCTCCCCGCAGGGAAAATACACATGCACCCTTTATACAGGGTACTCCAGTCGGCACTCCACTATCCTTATCAATCATTGCCCAATTTATCGACATAATGAGAATTTTTAATGCTTATCCAGAAATCAAAGTTGGCAGCCACAGACTGCTGGACTTTGGATGGATGCCACCCCAAACCACGGGCAACTCCCACTGGTTTCAGCAGCGTTTCTGTTGTGGCCATCCGCTGATATGGAGACCGTGACTCGGTCTCCGCTCGGTAGAGCTGGCCTGTTGGGGTCAGTTAGTTGTTCCGTGTCAGCCGTCGAGCGACGACAATGACCACTCGACGACGCAGCCAACGTGACAGCATTTATCGATTTTTGTCACCCCCCGTGGAGCGCTAGCCAGCTCCCAGAGCAGTCAAGGAAAAGTTCCAGACCGCCGACCCATAGTTGGGTTGGACGGACATATACGGCCTTCACATGAGCATGCTGGGATTTGTGTACCTGGTTCTCATCCTGGGCTGGATACTGATCGTCTTGTTTCTCAAGTGCAAAAAGTCCTTGGCGGCTCCATTTCGTTTTGGAGAAAACTATACTGATGCTATTGCCGATACGGGTAGGGTGCTCCATTATCCATGGCCTAGTCGGTTATATATCAGTCATATTTTTCTTAATTTAAATTATAACTTCGTTAATTGAAGATAATTAAGTAATAATTAAATTCACTTCCTTATTATTTACCGCAAAAACATATATTGATTCGAAGTTTGTATATTCGCACAGTTTGCATCTTGACCCAACCGTTAACGAAGTTAAATCAATAATATGTATTATTTTTGTGATTTTTATAAAATTCTAACCGTCATTCTGAAATCATTAAGACACCAACCTGTTGTTTTGCTATTCCTATGACAGCTATATTATATACTCGTCCGATTTGGATATAATTAAATTGAAAACAATATGTTAAAGTCGCGTATATACTTCCAACGCTGCGTTGCAAACTTCTGACTAAAACTATAAAACCCCAAGGGTTTAAAAAGTTAAAATGTCTTTTCAAATAAGCCGATCGTTCCTATCTCGTCTCTAATATATAGTGGTGCGACTTGAAACTGTTTTTACATCGGTAATTTACTACCTACGATAAAAATAAAACTAGGAAAATACTAAATCAACTTAGCGAAGTAGGATAGGTTCCAATTAGTCTAATTTTATAATTCATATAAAATTACAAATTAAATATATATAAACTTTCCTAGACCGCCGTCCCTCGGTGCATGTAATCCAGCTACAGCACGATGATGTGGAGCGGGAGGATCACTATCTGGACAGTTTTCACCAGAACACAGAGAACCTGCAGCGCTACTCTCATCGCTCGCAACGCTCCACCCTGGAGGAGCGCACCGTTGAGCGCACCTATCCTACGGATGCGGTAATAAATCCGGCCTATATGCACGATGAGGATTACGTGATTAACGGTAAGCGATTAGCTGCTTAATTACCGAGATTTTCTGCTGTAATCAAGTCTTCTTTTCAAGCTCCGCCGCCAACCTATGAGGAGGTGATGCGTCAGCCACAGGTTTATCCGCAGGTGCGCCACAACAATCACAAGATCAGTGATGCTAACATTTAGCCCAAAAACACGGACTATTTATCAGCTTGTAAATATGCGTTCTTTCATCTCGGTCTCAGCTGTGATTTACAGTTAAAATGTATTTAATATTTTTGATTGAGTTTTTATTTGACATTCACCTAAACGAAACATAATCAATTCGATTGATTTAACTTAGGTGGCCTGCGCCCTCTTGCACTGCGAATAATAATAGTAGTTTTACATAGAAAATGTACAAAATGATGACTTTACGCGTAAGAAGGATTAATAGTTATGATTATGATTAATGATTACAAACAAACAGTCAGTCCACGTGTGTGCAGTTGATACGGATTGTAATTGTAAATAAATTAAGAGTGAAGATTACTAAATAAAAATGTGTACAAAAATAAAAACGTTCCCTTTCTCTTTGTTTTGTTTTGCATTCTTTTGGCTAAATTAAGTCGCTAAATTCGATATATGTATATCTCGTACATACAGACACGCAAGCTTCTACATATATATTGATACATAAATGTGTTCCAACTTGGCTCAGTGCATTCACAGTTCTAATGACTTCAGTTGCGGCTATAATGCCTATGGCAATATCTACGGGAGCACCTTGTGCACGCTGTGCATTTGGATGAAGGCCTCCAGTTGCGTGGGTATCAGGCCCTTAAAGTTCAGCCGATGAGTGGCAATGGTGCGGGCAGCCAGGCACTTGAGGCTGGTGTGGGCATTCTGATGGCCATGCAAACGATTGGCAAGGACAGCTAAAATGGAGGAAAGAAATTAATTAATGGCCTTAATTCCTGCCTTAAAAGTGGTGTCGAAAAGGAACATCTCAGGTTTTCTGTTGCGACGCCGTGTCTTTATCTGAATTAACCGATTCGTTTAAGGACTCATTAATATCCAAGCTTGCATATTTGGAGCATTTTCCTTTCTTACAAATATGGACTATCTGCACTATTATTCCCTTAACTTACGTTGCTTGCAGGCCGTGGCCGCTGTCTGTCCAGCCGCATTCACCGCATCCAAATGGGCGCCAGCCTCAACGAACAATTGCAGAATACGCGCCATCTCCGCCTGTCGATCCTGCGTGGTGTTCACCTTGGTCACCAGGATGTGCAGCGGTGTATTGCGAGCCGCATCCACGGCCACCACAGAGGCGCCGCAATGGACCAAAACCAAAGCAGTGGCATAGCAGGGGAATCTGGTTGGAAATTGTTTAAACTTAGTTTAAGGTATTACTTAATAAATTCCCATTATTACCTGCACATTTCATTTGTGTAGAACTCATCCACCGGCATCACTCCATTGACAGCGATGTGCAGCAGTGTCTGGCCGTCCTGCATACGAGTATCGTTCTGTATGAACTTGCGAACCACCAGAAATAGCTGCTGAATGTGCTCCTCGTTGATGTCCTGATCCTTCTTGCGTCGCGCCAGATGCGTCACGATCTTGATGAGATACAAAGCAGTTATGCAGTTTTGATTATTCTGGTCCTGCCATAGACTGGGGCAGTTGTTGGGCTTGGCTTCCTTGATCTTGAACTTGTTGTTCTCGATCTCCTGCTGGCATTTGGCCAAAACGGGCAGGACATGATCTAGGGTGAGGTTGTGGTTCTCAACGCGCAGAATCTGGGCGAAAAGCTGTGCGAAACGCAGGAGATCGCGATCTACCGATACCTAGAAAGGATTTACAGAATTAGCTTAAGAACATAAACAGCCTAAAAGCGTTTCGGCCAAACTCACATTATTAAGCATTCGCAGATCTATGGCATAGTTCCAGAGCACTTGGCACTGGTTGAACCGGCCTTGATCCGCCATCACTGCTCCCCGGTAGATGATTGCCTGCGGCAACTCCGGATTATTGCGTCCCAATATGCGCTCTCGGATGGCCAGGGACTCCATGTGAATGGAGTGGTGATTCAGCTTGATGGCATACAATTCCGGCAGGTTTTCAGTCTCAAACCAACAGTCATAGGCCGACACAGCAGGTTGAACCCTCTTGCGGATAACGCGACGCGGATCGCTATACCGCATCTGCATGGCTCGCAGCAGATAGCTGTACGCCTTATTGATATCGTACTTGGTCTTGTCATTCGCATAGGTGGCTCCCAACAGCTCCAGAGCTGTAATCTGCTCTTCGAGGCTCATCAGTCCCGGCCTTTGAATGAACGCCTCGAGTACATCCTCGTGGAGCCGTTCGGCTGCCTGCAATGCTGGCGTAATCCCCAATTCATTCTTTTTGAGTGTGGCTCCATGATCCAGCAGGGCCACCACTACATCCAGATGACCGCTCTCGGCGGCATAGTGCAGGGCAGTTGCTCCACACAACGCCTGGTCGTTGGCCCTCGAACCATTCTGCAGCAGAGTGTTGACCACCAAGTGGTGACCCTTGTAGGCGGCAATCATCAGTGTATTGTTGTTAAACAGATTCGTGCCATTCACATCCGCTCCATTATCAATGAGGAATTCGACAATGTCCAAGCGGCCTGAAAGGATATTCATATTAGTCACATTATTAGGAAGTTAAGCAAGGAAAGAATGCCTTTTAAATAGTGCAATTTTATCATTAAATTCTATGCTTAATTTAATTTTACTTTACCCTTCAAAGAAGGAACTTGAAATCCCAATTTAATACTACTTCCGTGATGATAAAATGCACTCTTTTTTTGGATCCTAATCGAAATTGGTTCCTACCCTCATAGCAGGCTGCTCTCAGCGGCGACGACTGCGCCTTGGTGTTGTGATTAATGGCTGCTCCCGCCTGCACCAGCATCTTGACAATCTGCAGATGCCCCATCCCTGCGGCCACCCAAAGGGCGGTGGCCCCGTACACGACCATTCCATCGAATATGACATTGCACTCCCGCTCCAAGTCCACATCGTAGTGCGACAGCAGGGTCTTGACAAATTTCACATTGCCCGACATGGCGGCCATGGTGAGCGGGGTCAGCGATTGTCCATCTGGCTGATCGAAATTCTGGGGAACAAACGAGAGAGAGAGAGAAAGAAAAGCATTAGAGGGGCCGAACTTATGATATGCGTGCGCAGCCGTTTCACAGTCAAGGTTGGACGAAAATAGTGCGTTGCTAGTGAGCAGTGTAAGGCATATGTACGTCTTGGTGGAAAATGTGCAGGCCTTCTTCTTTGTTCGATTTACAATGGCAAGTCCGTCGGACAGCATCCAGAACGGGCCAAAGTCCATAAATGGGCTATTGCGCTGTGGCCACGGAAATAGCATCTGGGTCAAGAAACTGCTGCCTAGGGACACCATGGGGGCACACACTCACTCACCGCCGGATACGTGATGTAGTTGGTCACCGGCAGCGTGTCGTTAGCTCCTCGCCAGAAGCCAGCTCCTGGCCAGGCCGACTCATACCAACGCTTGCGAGTGCTGCAATGAAGTTTTTTGTTTTTTTTTGGGGAAAAGCGGTAATTCAAGCTCTAAGAGGATCGAAGAAAATCTATCTATTACCGATACAGCTCCGCGTGCATGGCCTGGAATCTGAATTTTAACTGGCAGCTGTTGGGCTGGGCAACATAGGTCCTGGCGAGCACCGAAAAACTCGATAAAACTTCGTCAGGCCCAACCCTAAGTTTGCATAGCATACTGCCATTTCTGGGGGTTGATTCCAATCGAAACGAGGCAGAGAGCTAGATCCTGCGCAGGGCCGAACAGCTGTTCTCGGAGAGAGGTCCTTGAGGGTTTGTTTACCGCCCGCAGCTGTTCGCCTGCATTCCTGCAAGCCATCGCCACACACGGAGAGAGGGAAATCAAGGGTGGAATTAGTGGGAGCGGCAGCCAACCACATTCCTACACAGAGCCAAATCTTTCCTTATTGATAATGATTTGTTACATATTATTTACTATATATTATTTATTGATTTATCTTTATCCATTAATTCATTTGATTTAGAAAAAATACTGAAGAGAATTTGGTGGTGAAATGGAAACAGCTGTGTAGAAGACAAAGCTTATTGTCTTCTGACAAAGGATCTGTGTGTGCCCTGGCATATAGTCGAGTCTTGATCTAATTGGATTTAATCGAGCTGATAGACAATTAACTATATAATGACATATAAATTACATAGAATAAGAATATATATATATACATATGTGCATCTTTGTTTCCGTTGTCCAAACTTTATTAGAAATCGAACATTTTATTTGAAAAGTAAATTCATCATCTATAATCTTCTAAAATATTATTTTTTCACTATTTGCCTAATCTAATGTACATATTTATATTTTTAAGGGAATCATATTTTTATTATACCTTCATATTCTTCTTTCTGTGTACTAATCTGCAATCGCAAATTAATCGCTTTATATACAAAGAATAATTACTCCCCTATTGCAATATTTATGTGAGCAAAGTTTGCTCTACAAAGTTCGATTAGATTACGACGCAGCAGCGATGGTGCCGAAAAATATTTGCTTAATAAACAAATTAATAAACGCACATTTCACATTGATGATTTCAGGAAACTGCAAAGCATTCGCCGACTGGCAACCGGCCAATTCCGTGTCCAGAGAGACACGCCACCCAATGAGTAATTGGTTAAAGATGGCCCACTACTGGGTTGTCACCTACTTGATATCCAATTGATGACACTGTGACCCTCTTGGTGCCTCAAAGGGGATTCGGATCTGTGTATTGTTCGATCATTGATTTCCCTTTTTTGCAGCTATTACTGCGAATTGCCGCTTTTCGCTTGTCTTTTTGGCAGGCAGTAAAGTTATAAACACACAACAAATTCTGGTACAGTAGAGTCTCGTAAAATAGAGCTAATAACGTGTATATAAAATTTAAAGGCTATTATTATTTAAAAGTTGTTTTCGGTGCAAAGAGTATACAAAAAATCTTGAAACAATATTAATTAAAAAATTAACATTTAATTTGTTCAAAATTTAGTATAATTTTCGATATTTCCCTAATGATATGAAGCGTGAAATTTTTATCGATAGAACATATGGCACTTTTCCTTTCGATAAACAGTCATTTTTCTGGGCTTTTATCTTCCATAACTTTCTGTTAACGGATGACTACTGTAAAATGGAAAGAGCATATGGCAATCTCCCCCTCCCACTCTGTCTCTTTCGCTCACTCGTTCTCTCTCATAAACAATGACAACCCAAGTAAATACCAAAAACGAAAAACCAGCAATGGAGCATTTAAATGCGCTCTATTGGGGCAGCAGACATCGGGTTTACATATAAAACGAATACGTATACGTGGGGCGGCGATTTTCATTAATGACGCAGTAGTAAATTAAGGCAATTACGCAAAGAAAAGCGTTCCACAGCCGCGTTCGCACCGTCGGGTACTCACTGTATTGACCAGGTGCGTCTGCACCTCTTTGCTGCCGACAGTGTTTAGGATCTCGACGAAGCTCATCATCTGGCTGCCGCGAGCAGCCAAGTACAGGTTGTTTAGCTGGGAGAAGCGGAGGCGCTCCTGCGGGAACTTGGCCCGGATCTCCTCGGAAATCTCCACCAGCATGCCATGGGCAATGTTGAAATACCCGAAATCGGGTGGGTATCCATCGTATATAGAAGTGTGCTCCTCGTCGCGAGGCTCTTCTGCCGGATCGACCTCCATTTTGGTCGAGATATTTGCTTATTTTTCACGGCGTGAAATTCACGGAATCTCTCGGAATGCACTGATCGTTTGCAAGATTATTATTTCAGTGAATCGATTCTTTTCGATTCGATTCCGAAAACATCGACTAGATCGATTAATCGAACAATTAAATTCAAATGTAAAAACAAGTATTTATAAGTATAGTAATATTAAAAAGTAAACCAAGTTTTAATAAGACTGACTGGCTTTGTTTTTAAGAATTGGTTTTATTTTTTTTTATGTAGGAAATGGAATATGACTAGGAAACGGTGAAGAGGCAATTGAAAAACGCTGTCGCTTATCGATCGCCAGGGTAACCGCACCGACAACGCTTAAAAATAATAAGTATTAATAATATCCTATTACATATTTGAGTTTCTTTTAGTTACAGTAACAATAATAGCAATTATCAATTCGTAAATAAAAAGTATTCTCTTTTTGGATCACCAGCCGCCAGAGGGCGTTAGCCGTGCCGATAACGATAAGTACCTAGACCGCGAAAAATACTGGTGAACTTCAATTTCTAAAATATAGTACGCAGTCGCTATAAAGATTTCCTGAGTCAAATCAACACCTGTGACATTTTAATCGTTTAATCACGCATCTTATACAGATTTACGTTTAGATTTACATAATTATTTGGAATTCGTGGAACGTATGGAACTTTGAATGACAGCAAGAACTGTTGACATGTACTAGTTGAGCGGTACGGTATTAGTTCCTCCTCCTGTTTGGAATTATCCGTGAATCTGGTGTGCGTGCGAGCGTTCATGTGCGATATTAAGTGTGTATCGATTCTGTTCTGTGTGCTTAAGCTTCAAAGTGAAAGTTTTGAGGATTGGACCAGGCCTGGCATTGTTTTACTGGTTGGGAGTATGTTGTATTGATTATTGTGTATTCGAGGCCTGTCCAATTCAAAATTTTCATCGAGGCGTTTTCTGGCTCTATTTTTCCCAATCGTCCATTCTGGGACGATTTTGTGCATTGGTTCGCATGGAAAACTATGCCAAAACGCTGCGTTTCATATTTCTATACAATCATATTATGGTTAGCAGTTATTTTTCTTCTTCTCCATCATTATAATCGTACGATCCGTTCTCTTATACATATATTCGCATGTTGCTTTCGTGTGTTCATTGCAGCATCCTCCAAATGCTTCGCCCGTGTTTTACATCAACGTCTCGATTAACCGTTTCTCGTTTTTTAATTAGCAAATTGAAGCCGTGCCACTCATCACTACACACAGATCACAATAACGAGTACTTGGTACACTAAAAATTTGTGCTTACACCGAAATTTAGAGCTTGTTTCTGATCTGTGTCAGTTCTTCAAATAGGAAAAAGTTCGCTTCTTGTCTTCTCTTCATCTCCCTTTTCTTTTCTTGTTAATATTCGGTGACTAGTGTGTTTTATCATCCCAAAAGTTTTACTGGAATGCAAATTTATTAATTAGATATAACTTTTATCTTAGCAATAGAAAAGCAAATCTCGGAAGCGGCAACAGTGTTCATATGTATAATTTTATTTAAAATAAGAGCGTAATAATTTGTACAGCAAGTTCTGTATAAATTAAGCTCTCAAATTCAGTCTCACTAATGTGAAAGTGTTTCCAAACTAATATAATTGATGCTGTTGTGTATAAGGCTAAGCATTGCAATCGATCTTTCATTTCGATTTAATTTAAAAAGAATTCAATAATACAAGCAAGCGTAATTCATAAAATTAATTAACAATCTACTAGGGGGAATACACCCTCGGCAACTACTTGATCTACAGAGCAACTGGCGAAGTATTATCTTAGATATTTACTTTACAGAGCCACCAAAAGGTGTTTAGTTTAAAGCCGCAATGGCCACCGGGGATGGCGATGGCGGCTGAAGAGCGGCGGAAGCCGAATTGTTGAGCTGCGCCTTGATGGGGGCACCGGTAGCATCCGACACCTTCGTTTCGCTGCTATTGCCATTGCCCAAGCTGTGGCGCGAGGTGCGCTTGCGCTGCGGACGCCCGGCGACAGCGGGCTTGTTGGGCGATGGCGATTTGGTGGTGGAGTCCGGCAGCGAGGATACGCTCTGCGACTTGTCGCCTCCGGCTCCGAATTCGGTGCTGGTAGAACGAGAACTGATGGCCCCGTTCTTGGGCTGTGGGTTTGTGTTGCGGCGATTGCGGCGACGATTATTGTTATTGTTGTTCACTTTGACCACCGGCTTGATTGTGGTCTTTGTGGGATCGAAGTAGCTGTCTAGCAGCTCTACAAGCTCAGTTTTGTCTTCGGTCTTCAGTGATCCGATCGACTGCAGGGCCAAGTCGAGGCCCTCGGCGCCCTTATCCGTCCAGATGGCGTTCAAAGAGTTCAGATCGAAGGAGTTCTCCGCCAATACGATGCGGAACTTAACAGCACGCACACGGTGATAGAGAGTGGTCTTGAAGTAGTTCAAGAAGACCGGACGGAAGGAGTTCTGGCGCTCCAGATTCTCGTTCTGGGTGTCCAGCTCCTGGACATCGGATCCTACCAGATTAGCAAAGGGCTTCAAGGCGTTGAACAGATTCGCCAGATCCTCCGAGGACTCTGGCTCAGGCTTGCGGTCTGCGTTGCTCAGCTGAAGAGCCACATTAAAAGCCATCTTGGCACGCACGCTGGCATTTCCATCGAACTGATCACGCTCGTACTTAACGCCATTCTTGACGGAGCGCTTCTCGTTACAGTTGCTACTGGTGCTGCTATTATTATCGACAACAGTGCTGTCGATGGCCTCCGAGGATGCGGATACAGAAGCGGATGTAGGATCTACAGAGACGTCCCCCTTGGATTTGGACAAGAGCTTTGAGAGCTTGCGCAGACTATAGTTCTTGATGTTGGTATCGCCAATTGAGGCCTTGGCCAGGTTTAGAGTGTTGGCGAAGGACTTGACGGTCTTAGTGAAACGATCAAGCAAGCCGTACTTCTTGAGCGACTCCAGAATCATGTACGGAATAAATTTGCGCTCCTCATGATAGAGCAGCACAATTCCGTCTGAGCTGGGGCCTGCCTTCTCCTTCAGTTGCTCCAACCAGCCGAGGAAGTCCTTCAAAGCAGCGATCTCAGACTTGGATTTTATGATCTAAGGAAGACACGTACATATGTATTTATTAAAAAGATGATTATAATTACTAATTAAATATTGTTTTCACAACTTCTCTAAAGCGGTGACTAGTAAAAAAAAAATATGACAGCTGTCAGAATATTTAAGAAAACATTTGACAGTAAGCAAATTAATTAATGAGTATAAGCAATAAAAAGCCTATAATATAGAAATTTCGGGACTGGCTTACCTTAAAGGTCTGCATCGACTTTAGCATACGATAAAAGCCAATCGAAATAACACGAACTTGATGGCGCTGGCGCGCAGCTGGATTCAGATTCATATAGGGCATTATGTACTGCTCGAAGTGGTCGGTCGGGGAATAGGCAGCCAGCTGGACAATCTGGGGGCACAGCAAAAGTGGGGTTAGGCCCGACTTGCAGAACTAAAATTGTCTTTTCCCCAAGAGCGGCTGCTAAACTCACCTCATCAATTAGACGACGTCCAGTGGTGTCTATGTCGACGCCCACCAGGAAGTAGTTTCCTGCAGGCAGTTCTTCCTTACCGATTGCGGCCGACGACGACTGGTCGGCGGCGGCAATGGTAACTGCAGCTTCGATGTTGGCAACCATTTTGTTCCTATACGAACTAGGCAAGGCAATGTAAAGAATAGAAAAAAAAAATATTAATGACGTTTAACGTCTGATTTATAATTGAACAAAAATTATTATTTTTCTTCTTAAATTAACGCGTATCGCTCTGAGGTTTGTCTATGAAGTGTCGGGCCACTGACTTCTGGGAGTCGATTGAACCGAGAGTCCAAAGAAAAGCAACGGTTTCCTTCCAGGAACGCCATTTTTCTTCGGCCCTGCTGCTCTTCCACACACGCACACACATACTCACCACAATCACTGATTTTATTTCACACTCACTTTTATTTCACTCCTTTTCGTGTTAATTTCGAAGGCCCTTTCGCTTTTTACGAACTTCTTCCTTTATTTTTCAAAAGGGTAAAGCGATATTTGCTTCCGTTCGACGAGCTTTCACAAATAAGAAACAAATCGTACGACTAACTAAAACGAAATGAACTATTTGTGAACACAGCTCACAGCCTGACAAGACGGTCAAATTTGTTCGAATTCCAGGGCTTGCTAGATGAGAATTCTAACTGGGGTACGATGGGAGCTGCGCCTGCAGATTTGGGCAAAAAGCTGCTGTGACTGCACAGTCTCTCTAAAGAGTGTTTTATTTAATGTGGCCGTAAGTGGCGATGTAAATACAATTGCCCAACGATTAGCTTTGCCAAATGTTTAATTCACTTTTGCAAATAACTGCGGCTGAAAATAGCCGGTGAATCTTTCGACCCAACAACAAAAACTAAGCTGGAAGCGCACTGAAGAGCTGATAAGAGCAGCGCTAGTGTTGATAAATTTGCAAATCGAACAGCGCTGCCACCTTCGCGTGGCCTTGCCATATCGTCAGAAGCAGAAGTCCAGCTGTCAGTGTAGCTGCACACAAACAAAAACCAGCTGATGCGCTGGGTTTCAACAATACAAAGAGTTCTTAGTAAATTGTACATAAAATAGTCGAAAAAACTAGCCAACAGGTGACCGAATTATGCTACATTGATTGCGCACACCTGCTGACACCCACGCAGACAAAGGAAAAGATAAAACCGTTTTAGATAAGCGGTCCCAAGGTGCCAAATATGCTGTCCTACATCAAGCGCAAGCTCTCCGAATCGGACGGCGGCGGCGTCAGTTCGAGCGCAACCGTGACGTCGTCATCGAGCGGCGGGAATAGTGGCAGCGGGAGCGGCATCAGCGCCAGCGGCAGCACCAGCAGCGGCAGTATCAGCAGCGGCGGACGGGGAAACTCGGCCGACGAGTTAGTGCGCAAAACGAGTCAGATGTCGATGGATGATGAGGCGATTGCCTTCGGGGAGGACGCGCTGCTCCACGAGCTTGGCTATAGGAATGCCACTGACCTGCAGGAGACCATATACGGTTTGCAGACTTCCAACCTTCTTGCCGAGCACAAATTATGTAACTTTTACTTGGTGTGTCGTCCACAGATCTGTTGCGCAGCATACGCGATCCGGAGAAGCCCTGCACGTTGGAGGATCTGAATGTTATCTACGAGGATGGGATCTTTGTGATGCCGCCCACGCGCTCGAATGTGTCTGTTGTAGGTTATCTAGTCTTTAAGACTGATTACAATTCATTAGATTATCTCCGTGGAAAATCCTTTATAATTGCTGCCGCATTACGATTTAAAGTTCAATATATTCTTTGCTTTCTCTACGAGATTATACTTAAAGCAAAGAATTTTGAACATATTAAGGCACTAAAAATGATGCAATTTGTTATAAATTTATAGTAAGACTCTTAACTTTGAGTTTATAACTAATTTGATACTCTTTACGAAGCAAGAATCTGTAAGGGAATCGAATAGTGCCGCTAAAAATTATATTAGTGACCAAATCGTACAATATTGCTTTAAAACAGTGAACAATCCGAAGAAATAAACCAACTTTGGTTAATTATTTTTGCATAGTTAAATGTAAAACTCGAAGTATTTATTAAAATGCCAATCTTACTTAAGTTAAACATTCGAAAAGCCACAGTTTCTTAGAACAAGTGAATGTATAGTTATTTCTTAATACTTTTATATTTAAACTTAATGACTATCCATGTAATTCCAACAGGTGCGCATCGAATTCAACCCCACAGTGCCCCATTGCTCGCTGGCCACGTTGATTGGACTCTGCATACGCGTGAAAGTAGAGCGTGGTCTGCCGCATAACATCAAGCTGGATATATACATTAAAAAGGGAGCCCATCAAACGGAGGAAGAAAGTGAGCCTAAACCTTAGCCCCCCACCAAATATATACAAAAATTAATTAATATTACTCTTCAAACAGTCAACAAGCAAATCAATGACAAAGAACGCATTGCTGCGGCCATGGAGAATCCCAATTTGCGGGAACTGGTCGAGAACTGCATCAAGGATGAGGAGTAGCTGTCTGTCTATATAGGAATTTATAAGGAATGTCTAGGGTTAAGTCTATTGTTAAGTTGCCTAATGGACTGTTTGCATAGCATTAAAGCCCTTCAAATCTGTTAATCGCTCGGCTCGGTGCGGCGTGATTCTACCTGAATATCGATTGCTTAACCTCCTATCTATTTTCCCCTACGTTTGTTTACTGATAAGGCCCTGGTTCCAACGCCCATTGTTTACATTCGGCCGGAAAGATATCGCCGTTGGACGGAGACCGGACACCACTTGGCCGAAGAAAACCGTGTGCACAGCGCTGTCATGGCGGTGAATGAATTCAAATCGTACCGGATCGGAGGGCCCGCCATTTTGGGTGAGCATGACGTGCGTGGTGTTATCATCGCCAGCAGAGTTATGTTTTGGAGTGGAGCAGAGGGCACTCACCTGGCCTGGCGCTGTTAAGTTGAGTGCATGGCACACATTTGGCTTCGCTAATTTCTTTGCAACTCTCCGGTTTCAGTGAGCACTTTGTTGCCATGGCTCTGCCGCCTTCTGCTGCCTTTGCTTCTGCTCCAATTTGCATTTCCGGGATTTTCCATTTGCTAAATTGCACTGCACTGCTTTGGCAACCCTTCTTCTCCCTCCCTAACCATAAATATTTAGCAATATCAATTAGTTGCTTGGCCTCGCGCTCAAATGCTTTAAACTAATTTTCAAAGACTTGGCAAAAAACATCCCGAGGAGCAATTAAAACCATCTGCCGCCGTCGCTGGGAAACTTTTTGCCATGACACTGCCGGTCAATATGGGCAGGATGGGGATTGGAATAGGAATAGGGGATTCCCCGCTGCCTCTTAGGCGTGCTCCATCGGCTGCTGGTGCTGCTGCCGGTGCCTCAAAGGGCGAGGGAAAAATAATAAAAATGAATACGCAGACAAAAGCATATTGCGAATATTACGCTAATTGGTGACTGCAATCAAAGCGGACCACGTCGCGGACACGTAGGCGGACAGCAGGACAGGGACTTTGAGGCAGCCAACAGCCGTGACTTCGCCTGACCATGACCAAGCTGTTGCCATGTAGCCTCTTCCCCTGGTCAGGCTCCAGGTGATTCAGTGTCAGTCGGGTATTAATGCTATCAAGCTCAAGTGAATGTCTAAGCACGGGTGCTGACTGCTGAAAACTTTAACGCCATTTGAATCTTTCTGAGAATATTGTGGTATAATAGAGGAGGTATAACCAAAGGAAACCAGGTTATTATAATTTAGTGACAACTGAAAATGTCATTAGGGGATTAAAAGCATTTCTTAAGTGCTTTAAGTATATACATTTGTATATCCTTGATCAACATAACCAAGCGGTTCACTTTAGCCATAATATCACCTTTGTGCATAGATTTTGTTACTTGATTCTTACTTAAATAAACAATTACCTATGTTTATATAGAAGATAAATTTGAGTGTGAGCAGAGTTATTATTCATAGAAATCCAAACGTTCCAAGATATTGGTTAAAAAATGAGTTCCAACGACGGTTTCCTCCTTCAGTCACCTTTAACTTCGCCTTTTTTTTGGCAATAAAACTGACTACCTTTTGCAGAAGGTTGAGATATTGGGATTTTTCGCCTGTCATCCGGTCTGTTCATTAGATGCAACTTTGCCAGGTTGCCAGGTTGCCAGGTGACACTTTAATAACCACGTAGTCGACGAAAGTAGGCAATCTTGGGGCCACGTCATGATGACTGGCTTGATTCTCCGGCCATGTCCCAGGAGGAGTTTCGTGGGAAAGCCGACTGCGACAGAATTTTATGTGCGAAAAATGCATAATTTATTCGGTTAATGCATATGCATTTAAGCCGGGCCAACAACTGCAGCAATTCCCCAGGATTTGCTGACCGGCAATTGTCATTTGTGCAGCGGTCAAAGTGACCCATTTAACCGGAGCTGCAGTGCCGGTGCCCGACCCGGTGCCCGACCCCTTCTGTGGCCCATCCCCCGTCTCCGGCCAGAGTACATAAGTAGGCAAATGCAATGAGTCCGGGCCCAAGTCGCAGTTGCCCGAAGACGAGAGGCACAGATTGCGGCCACCGAGATTTCCTTCCGATATGCAATGCTGTTAAATTGTGTGCCATTATTATGATTGCCATCGTGCCGGAGGAGCCGGACGGACGGGTTGCACAGGATGCCGTAGCCACGGACCGGCTGTGGAGTTGCATTCACACATTGTTCGGCTGCTCCGGGTCTCCGCATATGCCATGTATTTCATTATGGGCACACCCAATCCCCCAAACCCCATCTTCTCTGCTCGTTCTCTGAGGGAGCGTGAGGGTATCCTTTGTTTTCGGTGGGTTTGATTGGTTTATCGGGAGTTTGGAAGGAATAATTTCTTATTTTTAGGGGACTTGTGATTTATAAAAGTAAAGAAATCGGAATTAATACACTTAGAGCAATTATTGTCATATAAACTAATACAACTTGCATTTAATTAAATAAATTAATTATAAAGATTCTTAGTTCTGAAATGATTTTAAAACCCTTGTAAAGTATTATAATTTCTTGATCGTATAAGTATTCAGATATGGATCGCTGTGTATATCTCAATACTTAATAAAGATATAAGTATATACGCTTCCTGTAACCGCTTGTGACTTTTACTGTTGATCTCCTTTATAACTTAAAGAGTAATCCCTGTTCGTAACACCCAATTTCCAACCAATCTCTGTTGCTATTTTTTCAGGTGGCTCTTGTTGTTCGCGTTGTTACAACCAATTGTTGTAATTGTCCTAGCCCCAGCAGTCGGCCCGAGCTCCTTAAAACCGGAAGTAACACTCAGTGGCGTAAAGCTGCCGACGGCTTACGCAGCGTATGCGCATTATGCAAAGTCCTGGTCAGTGGTAAAAGCAACGCCAGGGCCAGAATCAGCCGCAGATGTTTCACAGGAGTCGGCAGGGACAGTGGGGCAGGATCAGGCAACCCGCAAACGGGCTTGGCCATTCAGCAACTGACAACTTACGCATCAGCGGAGGCACAGACAGAGATGCCGAGAGGTATGGGGATTTCAGGGGGCAGGAAGATTGGTTCGGGTCCGGGTCCGGGTCCAGAGTGCAGCGGGTAGTCCGAGACTGAGCTCTGTCTGAGCCGGAGCCGCTGTCGGAGCAGTGGCCGGAGCAGGAGTCGGGTGCAGGGGCTTTTGTTGTTTGCACTGCCATTAATTTCTGTTGCACTCGGCTCGCCATTTATTTCGTAAAATGTGCCACCGTTATGAGTTGCCGGGAAACCTCTTTTGTCTCTGTCGTTTAACCCTTGGATGACCATCATGACAGTTAAGTGATATTTTCTATTTTAGATCGGGAAAAAATGGAAGATAATTATGTATTACTTTTTAGATAAAAGATCGTGGCATTTCTTTTAGCCTTAAATTATATGTATAATGATTTATATTCCGGGTATTTTATGGCCGAAATAATTAACCAAAGTCATCTTTTTTTATATAAACATGATGTAAGGAAAGAACTAAGGACTTATACATTGAATAAATTTACAAAAGTATCTAATTAAACGTGTTTTAAATTAGAAAACTATTGAAAATGGATTTAAAAGTTTTTAAATGTAAAGCCTGAAAACTTATCTTGTTTATTTTCTGTAAAGGGGAAATCTAAAACCCTAAAAAAAGAAAGTTCACAATAGAAATTTAAATTTTCTATCTCTGAGTTATTGATTAGATATTCACTATCCTATTCCACACATCCTAGGCCTTGAATAATTTGCAGACTGCAGTCACTTTTGGTTCGGGGCGTAAATGGGTTAACGGGTGGCAGGAGACCGGAATGGCTACCGAGGATGGAGCGCCTGCCAAGCGGAAGTGGTCGCGTGCGTTGCATCCTGTCGGCAATTATCCTGCAGCGGCAACAACAATTACAGTTACAGCTGTTACCGCTCCTGCTGCCTGTTCCCTTGTCCCCGCCCACGATTTACCCCTTGTCCGCCTGGTTGTAAGCCATTTTAATTGCTTGTCTCTTTTTAATTTTCAGCTCTTTTGTTATAGTTTACCCTTTGGCCCCACATCCCACCTGGCATACAAGTATATCCGCATATAGCCATTGTCTGCCAGCCCTTTCTTCGCCTCAAGTTGACATTTTTGCTGGCTGTGCTGTGACTTCTGGCCAAGAGGTCGCCGCTCCTTGGGCTCGAGGGCTTTTGCTGTTGACCATTTGCCGGAGCTAACGAACTAATGTTGAATGCACAGCGAGTGCCATTCGAGCTTCCGCCAGCTCATTGACCAGAAGACGCCAGCAACTGCAATTAACAAAGGTGCAGGACCTCGTTCCCGCCCTGCCGCTGCCACAGGGACTATTGTCCTGGCTGGCTGAGGACGGGACATTCAATCCGGAATCGGAATGGTGTCCGATGGCAGCTAAAACGTGTGTAATCAGAGCATAATTGTCTAAAATAGCTCGCCACTTGCTCGGTGTCACAAAATGGGAGCGTTTGCATTCTACTCAAACAAAACGGAAATCGATTAAGTTCTTAGTCGTAATGAAGCTCTGTATTTCCAGTGTAAATCGGATGATTAGTAAGAAGATAGGAAAACTATTACTGTATTATAATTATATTTCTTTTGTATCTTATTTTATTATTATTTGATAGTTTTGATTATTATTTATAAGGGGAATTGTTAATAATAAGAGATATATTTGTATTTTAAATCTCTTTTAGTTGTCGCCTAATTAAAATAAATGCTTATAAATAAATGCTAAAGATAAACAAATTATCAAATAAATTTGTACTAGTTACCCTGTTAATTATTGAATTCTAAAGAATAAAACTCTACAACAATATATTGACATAGGCAGCGGATTCATAGAATACAATAGGTATTACAAATAATACATCAATTCAGGAATTAATAGTATCAATTAATTTGTAGCCTTTGTAAGCTAACTATTGTTTAATGTTACATTAAACAATTGAGCCATAACTCAGGGAAACAAATTGATTTGTCAAACGTCAGAGATGCCACAAAAGGCTCAACAATTCCCAATCATTTTGAGGTTTTGTTATTTTTCAAGATTTTAAAAAGCGCCCGCCAATAAACAAAGTGAATCGAGTTGTGCATTCATATAGCATATAGCCAGCCTGATGGCCAAATTGTTTAATCTAAATTCATAACGTGACACAAGCAGGGGGTGTGGGGGAGTTTTGGTTCACAGAAGCACAGCACGGCACAGATTTGGCTGACATTTTGCCTAAATAATTGATTCGGCCCCGAGAGCGGAAAGAAGTGCAGGCGCTTTTTGCCAGCTTGAATGCCGAGTGTCGAGTGCCGAGTGCGGAATGTTGAATGCGGCTCCCGCTAAGTGGCGTGGCAAATAAAATGATTTAAATATTCAAAACAGCAGTCCGCATGCAACATATTTTTTTTTTTTTTTGGTTGTTTATACGCATAATGAAAAAGCCGGGCGGAAAAGTTTAAATTTCTTTTACGGCCCCAAAAACCGGCTCTAATCCACTTTGGCCGACAATTTTGGGCCGACCGCAGGCGAAAAATAAATGAAATCATGAAATAATAAACTAAATTAGGTGCGAATTGTTGGCCAACCTCTGACCTGGCTACATTTACACGTTTTTTTTTATATATACATTTTATTAATGCCACTAAAACAATTTCGGAGGGCAAGCGAAGAATGAGCATTTAAATTCGAGCACAAAAAGCCAGCGAAAAAGTATTCAATTGACAGTGCAGCCATCTCTACCACCTACACAAAAGTTTTTAGCCCAATTTCCCAGTAAACATAATTTAATAATTAAATGTCAAGCTGATGGACTGAATGTGAAGCTGCTGCTCCTCCCCAGCCAAAGGTAGCAGGAGTCAAACAACAAAACTAGGCTACTCCCTCCTGCAATTGACTCCCGGGGCTTCGGCACTCCTCCTCCTCCCACCTTGCCCCGGGCGGTGGGGTGGCAGAAATTATTGTGGCATTTGTATGCCAACCCCAGGCTCGTATATAAGTTTGAGTATGTTGTTCAGCTCTCGCACACACACACACACACACACAAACTTTTATAATAATTTGCGCAACAAATTTGAAATTGTAATGCCGACTCATTAGAAAGTTTTTCATTCGAATTTGCTGCCTTTGCGGCGGCTGTCCGCCCACCCCTGCCCTTTTCCGGTTTTTTATGCTTACTTGTTTTTTTTTTTTTTTGTTTTTTGTATTTTGTATTTTATTTTTACTCTTGCACACTCTATAAAATTGCCAACAATATGGAAAAGACAAGAACGAGAGAGCATAGCAGTTTGTTTATAATAACGTATCGCTGACTGTCTTTCTGGCAGTGGCAGTGGCAGTGTGTGTGTGTGTGGCTTTCTGCGAGTCCTGGAAAACTCAAAACTGTGCCAGGATGCGCTACAGTAATCTGGTTTATCAGTTTGCCAAAGTTTTCTGCACAAGCTGCATACGAATGGGTTTTGCCGCGTCTTAAACTTGCCACCGAAGCCTGGTTTTCATTCCGACTAATGTGGGGAGACTAATGCCTTAAAATAATATTTAAAAAAAATGCCAGATAAAATTAATATTAAGAAATGGTTTCAATAAATATAATAGCTTAAACAAAAATGGGCTATATTCTTCTTCTTCGACTTATTATTCTTAATAAGTGATTTCTTATTCCTTAAATAAATAATTTAGTCAAGTGCTTAAAATATACATTTGCTAAGCAGCTTAATTTTAACTAATATATACATAACATACAAACATTAATTCATATTTCTTAACCCCTGACATTTTCTGTAAACATTTTCAGTGCTTGTCAGATTTTTGTTTGGCAAATCCTTAAGCCCCGAATCGTAGAGAATCCTGCCTCATTGTTTTCCTCCCGCTTTTGGGATTAGTGTCAAATTATGCCTATGCAACTTTTCGATATTTGTACATACATATATATTTTTCTGTTTGTCTGGCTTTGGCCTTGAAATTGTTTTTCGGGTTTTCGGATTCTGCATTTGTTATGCAGATTGGATCTGACATGGTTTCTGAGTGTCTAGAGTCCTTTCAAGCCAAATCTCCCACATTCTGGCAATCTGCCCCTTTTCTAGTTAATAAAATTCTAATTAGTTGAAATTGCATCACCTGGATGTGTGTGAGTACAAATGTGAGTACACTAAAGTGAGTGTACAAATATGAGCAAATGTGGGTGTGTGATTTTAATTACGTAGAGGCTCATTAGCATTTTTCATACATGTTTACTTGTTTATTTTCGGTGGCTGGCGGCGAGACAAACTTTCTCTTTTCGCGCTGCAAAAATTCCACTCACTGCATTGACATTTGCATTGCCATTCTCAGCGGTGCTGCCGGAAAAATCGAGATCTATGCGGGAGAACTGAGAAAGAAAGGAGTTGGTTACCTTTTTGGTTGAATTAAATTAATTGAGATCGAAGACTATTTTTGGAAATACTTATGAGTAAATATACCGTTGAATTTGATAAATACGATATGCCAGATCAGTATCTGAGATCAAACACAGATGGCAGCAGCTTGCTTGTACAGTCTGTACAGTCTGTACAGATTTGCTATTCATCACGAAGCGTCATCGGCAAACGTCATTACAATTTTTTCTTTCTTTTATTAAACTTTATTTTATTTCTTTCTTTCTTTTACTAAACATAAAATTGTTCATTCTTTAAATTTGATTTTGTATTTCAATTCCTTATTTAATATACCTTATCTATTTAAGGTCCTTGGTGTCAATGGAAATTAAATTAATGTGATTGATTTGCTATATTTGATCAAAAGAATGTTTTTTTTTTGTATGAGATACCTCAGGTCAGATAACTCCATTCAACATATTCACTTGCACCCAATACTTGCAACCGATACTTGCCACATTTCTCTAATTCAATTCAATCGTTATTATCATTTCGTGCTCATCTCTGTTGGGTATTTCGGCCGGGATGGATGTGGTATATATGTTGCAAGTACTGTGCTGAAATCCTCTTGCACGCCGTCAGGAAAGTTCAAATAAACAAAATGTTATTGCAACGAGAAGCAGTGCGCAATGCAGTGGCAGAGAGTTAAGGAGAGTTGTGGAGGAGAGGGATGGAAGTAGGGGCTCAAAGTACTCTTACAGTTGGCATACAAAATTAACAACTTTTTTGCTGCGGCAGTTGGGATAAAGACAGGGCAAGGGCATAGTTTTAATATGAATTTGCATGTAAGATTAACGATGGCAGCGCGACGGCAGCTGGGATTATCTCAAGGGATATTTCCGGCTTCTTTGCCGGGACGCCTTGGCTTCGTCGGCTTAATTGAGTTCTTGAACTTGGCGGCTGTTGTTTACGGTCTTACAAACTCACTTATTATGAAATTGAGTTGCTCGAAATAGCAGCCATACACCACACACACATGCGACAACTCATGAATAATGCAATTATTGCTGCAGGTGCCGGGATGTTGCAGCAGCAGCAGCAGCAACACCATCATCAGTTGTTTAATTAACAATTAATGCCTGTGTGTTCATACATATGTGTTGGCTGCTGAGCCTGGCTTTGACAAATGGTCATGTCACGCCACTGAGCCCGGGAATCTGGCCAACTTCGTTCCAACTCCGTTCCAGCTCCGTCTCCAGTCTCAGTTTCAGTTGCGGCCATGAGAAATGGCAAATTCATTTACGCGACGTTGCATTTCTCACGCTGGCTAAACGGAAAATGCAAAATGTAAGAGTGGGCAAGCGTCCCCGGGGCGGGATCCTTGCTGCCACTTGGTGTGGGTGAGAGCGGAAGTGGCTGGCATGTACGTGAGGCAACAGCAGTTCTAACAAGTGACAACACCCAGCCCGCTTTGGTAGGACCACCGAAAAGGAGAGGAAATGCCTGGAAAATTGCATTTTGAGTGCAAATATTAATTTCAGCTGCCGCCACAGCAACATACAAAGGCGAAGCAACATCACCAGCAGCAACATTACACAGAAAAAAAATAGCTAGTGCTAAAAATATCTATACTATTATGGCTGATTTTTTTTACCACATTTAAGGGTAAACGTTTGAATAACTAATTGAATTAATTAATATCTTTTTTTATTGTATTTTGATCTCTGGATTATTTTGATTAAATGGAGATTAAAGTTGGTTGTATACTGATAAAATATTGTTTACTTTTTAATACAATTCCCTCACTTAATACTTTCCTTTAAGTATTAGCTTTTCAACCTTGAACTATCATCTTGCCAAGGCTCTATTTCCGTTTCTATAACTCCAATAGACTCCAAAAACAAACAATAGTATTATATATTTAATTTTTCAAGAAAACAATAGTCTAGTTAGAACCCCTTAATAATATGAATTGCTAGCCCATTCTGGGCAACATTTCTTCCCGTGTACCGTGGCAGAAACTGTAGCACCATCAGCGACTTTGGCAGGAGTTGCAGCCTTTTGTGGGGCTATGTCCGGACTGCAGCTCCATCTCCATCTCCTGGTATTTGTGTTATGTAATTTTGAAAGCGTGGCCAGCTTTTACTAAAACGCATTCCGCAGTGACAAATGCATTGCATATCCTGCAGCGAGCGAGCACAGGATCCTTCTTCTTCGCACGGCACTTAGCTTAATGGAGCAGAGCTGCTCTGCTCGGACATGTGCCACTTCTCCAAAGGGGCGGCTGCACCAGCAGCAGGCATGGGGCGTGGCACCCTTTGCACATTTCCTCGGGGTGCAGGCACGCATCTCCGGCTTAAACGAATTAAAATGAAAGGCGTAAAAAGCATAAGTCAAATGCAAAGCTTGACCAAATGTGCCGGCGTTTTCGGGGATGAGGGGCCACCGGAAGGATATGGAGCGCGCAAAATGGCTCAAGGACAGCTGGCCAGCTAGCCAGATATATGACCCACTTGCAGCAGACCCCCAACTCGCCCTTCGCCGATATCTCAGCTCAGATTTCTTGCCTGATTTCTTTTTAGTTGCCGAAAAGGGTCGTTAAGCACAATGTAAAATGGGTTTTGTTTTCGGTACTTGAACGCTATTTCGTTTTTTTTTAGCATGTATTTATTTAATAAAGAAACTATTTTATATCAAATAATACTTAGATGACCTCGCAGACGGAAAAAGGTTCAATATTTTGAACGGAATATCTATTTATGGCACACATGAATCGACATATATCTAAGTCTTCGTGTAAATATCGATATAGGTTCGATATAGCCACATTTTTCACCATCCCTTAATGATTTCTTATTCTTAGGTTGTATTCTAGAAATACATTTAATTTTGGTTTTAATTATAAGATTGGTAAATGTGTTTTTCTAGGTTACCCTTCAATCCACCATAATAATTAAGTCTCTTTATTAACTGTTACAGATACAGCCTGATTTTTTGTTGGTCCCGTTTCCTCTTCAATAAAATAACAAGCAAATGACTACAGTTTCCCCCAACCAGTTCATCTATAATCCGAATTTCATTAGTTGAACTCTTTGGTTTGAAACGACACCCCGTTTCATTTGTTTGCGAGACCTGCACGCATTTGGCCCAGCTGGCGGCATCTTGGCTCGATTCAATTAAAGTTGACTTAAACCACACGCAAGCCCAAGCACTCTCGCAGGCGGAATCCCTTTGGAGAGGACACGGAGTGTTGCCGGGCATGTTGCAAATTGCATGTTGGTCGCAATGCAGCGGATTCCCGCGCACACACACACAAGACAACATTTTCACTTTTCAGCTAGCTCAATGTTGCGCATACGCAGCGTATGCCAAGTATGCCAGATGTTACACTGAAGCTGTGCGGGCGAAGGAGCAGCACTTGGCAAGTGCCGGAACCGCGAAACTTTCTTAACGCGCTTCCAGCTTGTTGCTACATGTATTTTTTGAGTTTGCCACCAAAGGAGTCCTTCCATTGTTGGTATTCTAGCTGAGTTCCTTCGCTTGTAATTACGTAAGCAGGGAAGTTTCCTTGCCGCGCAGCATGCGCTTTCAATTTCCGCATTCCGAAATTGTTTGCCAAAATCAAATTCAAATTACAAAACGATTTCGGTTTCTGTCGCTGGCATCTCCCGCTATCTCTAACTGTGCACAGAGAGAAATAATAAGAGAATAAGAGAACAAATATTCGTATCTTTATCATGAACATCGATGTTTCAACTTTGCGTTATATAAGCGATAATTCGATGTTTTTCTTTTAATATTTAAAGTAAAGAAGATAAACTTAGTTTGAGCTATCTTTGAAAATAAATATGAAATTATCAAAAATGTTATTTTAAAAATATGTTAAATATAATTAGTAATTACAGGGAAATAAATCAAATTATTTCTTTTCAATAAATCGATATTATATAATCCGGACTCAAATAAATACCTTATCACACACAGAAAAGGGCAGCAGATTCGCTTCTTCCAAAAACCCTTATATAACAAATAAAAATATTATTATAATAATACCAATTCATAATAATATTTAAGCAACAATTTTAAAATTCACCTTTTTTCTGTGTACATCCTATGCTGCCGTGTACTACCTGCCTTATTCATTGATTTTGGCACAGACATCCGGCGGATGTGTTTGTCTCAGATTTGGCTCGGCGCGGTAGCTGGAAATTTGCCGTTTAAAATTATTGCTAAATTCTGTTTTCCAGCTGTATTTTAAATCAGAGCCTGCAGGGTGCCGAAATGCGGTGCGAAGCCTTCGTCGAATGGCAATCGAATTAGCGTCGCTGACTTGTCGCTTTGTCGGCTCTGATCGCATTTCGTGCGGAACACACGCATGATAAACTGCATTGACAATCGGCGGGATGCTCCCATATATACATACTATATATGGTGGAACATTGGGGGGTAATGCCGGGATTTTGTGCCCACATGTGACGGAGATAGGCTGCATCTGGCCATTGGTCCCGTTGGGTAAAATATACTCGCTGTGCACTCTGATTTCTGGCCATTGTCGCTGCATTTTTCGCTGGCGGCTTTGTGCTAGCTCATGGTGTCGACTTAGTGGGTTTCATTTGCTCTGGCCACCACTAAGCCAACTGATTTTTACGGTCCGTGTGCGCTCTATCAATAGATTTTGGCTTGCAAGAAAGCCAATGGCTAAATTGCTAAATCAAAATATTGATATTTTACTGAAGGCAAAAATTGCTGATTGTGTTTATCGTTTTATCACGCTTTCGGTGAAGCATCAAATAAAAACTAAACTAAGCGAGAAAATAGACTTTATTTTTGCTTTGAATTTTTAAATCTTTTAATCATAAAAAAAACATTTGTTCTTTAAAGTATTTATTTTCAATTTGTATTTTCTTTTGGAAATCCCCTTAATAAATTTCTTAGTTTATTCTCTACTACATATTCCTGTCTGCGTGGGTGGCTTAAAATAATTTCTTATGCTGTGATGCATATTTGCATTTAAATTGGAAAATGAAAGAGTTTTTTTTTTTGGATAGAAAAGGCTTAAGGAAAGGAGAACGGATTTTTCTTAAAACGGCCTGTAGTGCGAGAGATTTTCACAAAATTAAAGAAAACTGAATTATGTTCGGAAAATCAATATTTAACCCCAAGTTTAAACGGCATTTACTTAGGATATTCCCAAGGAAAACCTCCTGCTCCCTTTTCATTGTCTTTAATATTAGTTTTGGGTAAGAGCCTAAGGTCATTAGGGCAAGCGGACGCCTTAAAGTCTGACACCTGTTCTCCTCTTTAAGACGTTCTACAATTCATGTTAAATTGCTGGAAAGAATGGTGTGGGCCTGGTCAAAAGTGGCCTTAACCCTTAACCTTTTTTGTCGTCCCTTTGCTTGTTCATTTTTGCTGCTTAGGCAGCAACAGCACAGAATGCTCGTAATTTGCTTGTTTCTTTGCACTTGAATTAGACGTGGGGATGTGTGTTATTTTTGAGCCATGTCCTTGCAGCTGCGCCACTTGTAAAGTCGTTTGCTTGGACTGTGCAAACAAAATGAGCGAGCAGCGGCAAAGAAGAAGACTAGTAAATGCATTAATGGATGCATCCGCCGCTCCAGCTCACCTGTTCCGCCGCCTCCTCCTCCTCCTCCTCCTCATCCTTTTAGCCCGTGTGAGTGGGCCAGATGCTCTTGACATTGCCCTGAGTGAAAGGAGGCTTCAGTGTTTACGCTGCGACATGGCGAATGCTTCAAGCCTGAAGAGTTCTCGCTGCCCTCGTCGTCTTTGATTGCGTGCTCGTCTCGCTGGGATCAGAATATATATATACATATATATACACAAAAACATATGTAACGTGTGTGTGTGGGTATATAGTGGGGACTCGTCTTGGGCTCGTTAAGTGTCGCCTCCTTATGGCATTTCATGCTATTTTAAATGCATTTGAATAAATAAACACTCCTACGGTGGCAGTCGTCGTAAAATGTTTATTACGTGGGCAAATGTTTGTGTCTGGCCTCATTAGGAATTGAAGCCGAGGGCGGGGGCGACAATGCAAATGCAAATGCAAACTGCACCAGGCTACATTTCGCACTTAATGCATTTTTAAATCAAAGCCCTCCCGAATGCACATCCTCCCGTTGAGACGTTGAAACTGCATTGAAATTGCTTTAATTGAGTGGATTTGCAACCGAATCAAAGTGTCCCTGAAGATATTTCGCAGGTGCCAAAAGGGATTTCCAAACGAGGTGTTACATAAATAGGTATTTCAAGTGGCTTAAATTGTTTAAGTGGGCAATATTTAAGGAGTTTTTAATAACAGCAAGGGTCCCTGAAGAAGTTAATTGGAATGTAAGGAAAACCCTTTAAAATGGTAAACTTTTCAGGCGTTTTTCTAGTATGAAAATCCCTTTATTACTGGCCGTACTCTTTCAAGACCCTTTTCCTAACAAAGTGATACAGCAAGAAGCGACAGAGACAGCTTTCTAATTGATTTTCCATCAATTATGCACATTGAGGGGCCCACGCGCGGTATGCGTGATATTTCATTTGGTCGGTCGTTGATTAACTCACTGCCTGCAAATATTTGCCAGCAAATATGTTTAAATGTTCGCCCCCCAAAAGAGTAACGAAACTATTATATTTGCATATGAATTGGCCCAGAGCCCACCCACCACCAGCCTCTGCTGTCTCTTGTTGCCTCTGCCGCCTCTCTGTCTTCTCTCTTTGACTGCCAAATGCTGAGCAAACATGGCGAAGATTCATGTATCTCAACTTCAGCCTGACACTTTAAGTGGAAGTTATGCAAATAAATAAATGTGGATTGACTTGACAAGCAGAGAGATATATAGACAGACAGTGACAGTTAAAGATGGTGCGGGAGCAAACATGCAAAAGTAATTAAACGATATGGCCATTTCCAGAGACCTCAGAGACACTACACCCACTACAAGGTCAATAAGAATACTCTAATATATTGTTTGGTTTTAAAACATTAAATATTATTTGCTTTAATATATATGAAGTAGTTTTAGAGCTCAGTTTATGCCTTGGAAATGGCCATAGTTCGAGTTACTGGATTCTCTTTATAGAGTCACTGGGCCGCATAATTATAATGAATCCTTTTTGTCAGCTAACTTAACCCTAATTTGAGCCAGCTCGCATTATACCTGGGTGTAAACACATTGCGTTTGCCATTGTCTTCTCCATGCAGGTGCGAAAACAGTTAAGAGCGGCGAATGCAAAAAGTCGCCACCTGCCGCCTGCCACGTCTGCTAATTAAGCTCCAAAATGTTAAATGGAAACTGGAGAATGGAAAATGGAAAATGTAAAGGCCGCCGAGTGGCTGTAAAAAAAACTCAACTATTCCTGGCATTGTTGCTGCGACTTTTGTGCATGAAGCTGCAGCAGATGCTGCCGGGTAGCTGCCTCAGACTCATCCCCATCCTTATTCGCATTCCCCTTGCCACAACCTCCCCTCCTCCCTCCCCAGCTGATGCGGGCAGCGCGCGAGTTGTGAAAGCTTCAGCCCTGACCACATTTTAATTGGGCTAAGCACACGCCATGTGCCGGTGCTGGTGCCGTGCATGTGTGACATGCTATTAGTGAAACTTTTAAATGAGTTAGTTAAGTAAAGCGGGTTACGTTATTATGAGTTTTTGGCTTGGACATTACAAAAGCTTGTCAGCTCGGTCTGAGCTGGGGATTCTACGCTTTATCATACTTCGCTCCTCCCCCTTCCTCTAACAATGGTTACAGCGAAGGTCCTTGAAGGTATGACGGTGTTGGAGAACACGATGCTGAACAAACCCCTTAATGTTAATAATAAAAACAATAACAAGTCATTCGACATTGATAATATCACATGTTGTTTATGAACAATTAATAGAAGTGATTAATAAATGCATACAAAAATTGTGCATACATATAAAAAGCTCATTACAAACGAAATTATCAGCAAGATGTACGTTATTTTTATGTGTTATATATGTTTTTTATATTTTTAGATTTTATATATACTTCTTTTATACGGCTTTATTAAATTACAGATCCCATTGCTTATGCCATTGTCTCTTTCGTCTCAATATCTTTTTCTAAATTCTTGTGTCACCTTGCCTTGCTATCAACAACAGCATTCCATAAAAATAACCATTTTGAAATTTTCCAGGAACAGTCAAACCTATGCTGAAGCACTATCTACGTTCTCTTAATATAAATCAAACCCAAGAGAAGCGCAGTAATATTAATGAAATGTTCAGATAAACACAAATATCATAATAACACAAACACGCAGCAGCAGATATATTTAATTGTTTTTTATTATGAAAATAACATAACGCTCGATTCACTTGTTCAGTCATTAGGGCGAGCTTTAGAGATAAGAACATTTCTGTGCCTCGTCGTAGGTCGAGCTTTGGGTAATACGAACATTTCAATGCTCGGATTCTAGATTCCATTATTTCGGCAGAGTTTCAAGCTTTAGAGATAAGATCATATTGCTGTACTCTTTACTCAGTACAGCGAAATGATAAGATCATATCACTGTACTCCTCACTCATTACAATTAAATGATCTTATCTCTAAAGCTTGTAGGAGCCGGAATATTATCACCGCTCTAGGTCGAGTAAAAATTGTATTACATATGTACATAGGACCACGTTGATTATATTTATGATAATGATATTATAATTATACTTACATAATACTTAATCGGCCACGCTAGACAGTGTTCTTAATAAATAAAATATATTTAAAGAAAACTTAAATAACAATATCTTAATTAGTAAGTACATATCTGCCTAAAGTTATAAAACTGTTCCCAAACTATATTATTTTGAAAGAAGGAAAAGCCTCTGGGCCTTCCTTTTAATTATGTATGTATGTATGTATATTCCCTTTAATTGTAAATATAAAACTTATTGGGGATGCCACTGTCATTACAAAGTTTTAGTCAAAATAATTTCAATTACATTAACAATATAACTAGCTCATTAGTAGTTGCCACCAAAGGCATTGCAAAATGAATCTGTGAATTCCATTCGAGGCAAATACATAAATGTTGAATGCTAAATGTCTACTAAATGGTTTGGCTGGACAAATTTAATGCAACATTTTCGATGGTTTTGCTATTTGATATTTTATTGAGGCCAATATTATTCTGGTAATTATTCGGCACTGGTGGGCGCAATCAATTTTCAATTAGCCACATACAATAACTCCGAACACATTTCTTGAAAGGCCAAAACGGTGGGGAATGCCACTGGTAATTATTGCAAATTATATGGCTCCGAACATTGTACATACATATATATGCGGGTGTATACTGTATACAAATGACGATTGCAGTCCTGCCAATCGAAAATACTTGAATACAGCGAAAGGAATGTGAAGGAGCGAGGGAGCGAGAGGGAGTTGGAGCTGAGCGAAAAAATATTATTCAATTACGCGTCATATCCAGGACAATGGTAACGATGAGCATAAAAGCTGCCGCCAACGCCGCCGCCGCCGCCGCCTTCCCATAAATACACAAAGTCTCCCTTTCAGTCAGCCCCCAATGCGTTGTGCCATAAATTGAAGTAATAACAGTCATGTGGGACACGCGGCATACCCATAATAGTTTCGTCCTTGCTGCGAATGTTTCAACTGTAATTTTCGAAATTAAATCAAAGTATAAATGGTTGACAACAAGGCAAAGCCGGACCGCATTCCGAACCCATAAAGAAAGAAACATTCCGTTGCCTTCTGGCATTCCCGAGAACTCTTTGATTTATTTTCACCTTGGCACATTCCTGATTGACTTGAAAAATCAATAGAAAGTGTATTCCACACACAATTAGCAATGGGCAGTGAGTGCCTCCCTCGGAGTCTGCTCACCTGGGCATGGACTGCATTGATAAAACGGGCCGGAAAGTCATCCCCCCCTGGAGGAAATTTACATAAAATTCAAATAAAATAAAACGACAAACGTAATAATCATTAGTCGACTCTCTCCTGGGTGCAGTCGACAGTGGACACAAGATGCCTGCAACTGGGAGTTGGCGGCAGGAGCTGACTTATTTATGGAGTTTCCATGTTAACGAGCCACTCGCAGTAAATTAATTTGGTGCCTGATAAATATTACCTAAGGGTCGGGTATCAACTAGAGGAGCTTTAAGCGGGCCAAAGGTCACAAAGAGTAGCTTTAATGAGATTTTGTGTTATTTTTACAGATGTTTAAATATGCATATTAAGGCTTTTAGAAAAACGAATAGCAAAACAAAGTATTTGCCTAAATTAAAGTATTAATTCTGTAATTAAATGGATTATAAATAAATGTATATTTCTTATTAAAAAATGAACCAATAGATCTTATGTTTCCCTGCAATGTACAAGCCATAGCGAACGAGAGAGTATTTTTGTAGCTGCACTCTGGGAGAGCTTGGCAATTGTTCTCTCGGTATACTATTTCGTTAAATCACAAGATAAATAAAAATATAAATAAAACCGTAACCGAATAAATATTTGGGTTAAGCCGAAGGGACAAGCACTTCTTCTAGTAACCAATCCAATCCTGCAGAGCAATTTTCTGCTGTTCGATTTGCTCGCCCATCTTCTGGGTCATGGCAAACTGGATAAGGATAAGCAGATAGTTGACCAGGATCGAAATGAACTAAAAATAGTATATGGAAATAATACATTACACTTTCTGATGAAGACGAACTTACCAGAGCTATAACCTTGCGGTTGAGAACGGCATCTAGGCCGCTGGTGAACTGAATCCTGGCCTGCCGCCGCCAGGACATCATGGACTCGACCAAAGCACGGAGCGAGGGATACTGGGGATACCAATTGTCCAGCTGCTCTACGAGACGGAGGCATCTCTGGGCATCGCGGATGGCTCGATCGCAGTAGAATGGAGCGATCAGCAGCTTATAGAGCGGGGTGACCATACAGAGGGCCACGTAACAAAGCATTTGATAACTGTTAACCTCATCTTCCTCGTCCTGCTGGTCACCTGTTCCTCCAATTCGGACAGACTGCCCGAACAGGATGAAGAGCTCGCTGGTGCTCATGGCCAGGTCGTGGGCCATGGCCGACCACAAGCTGAGAGCGTACACCGCATTGATTTCATTGACCAGGTAAAGCAGCTCCTTGACCATGGTCACCACTTGGCGAATGCGCAATTCCCTTAGTTGCTTCTGGGGGAAGCGCCACTCCAGGAATTCCGGATCGAGCAGCTGCTGCAGCAGGCGGAAACGGATGCCCAGCAGCTCGGCGAGAGTCATGTGCACATAGCCCGTGAAGTGGGGTCCGCCCGTGACTATCACATAGCAGGAGGCGAAGATTATAAAGAGAACTCTATGGCCACTGCCCACCTGTATGGCGGCACTATTGATGGCCACTATGTACAGGGCACTGACGAGAGCCAATATTACAATATTCTTCCTCAGCATTTTCCTGTAATTGAGATTAGCTCCATAGTCCCGCATCAGCTTGAGATCCAGAGCAGCCAATTTCTTGTAGATAGACAGGTGGCGATGGGCAGACATTTGCAGGGATGCGACACTGGCCACGTACACCAACGTGGACAGTGTCAGTTCCATGACAGCAATGCTCAGTATCAGCTTGTCGGCGAGGCTCAGTTGTTGTCGCACATCGTCGGCGGCCAAAAGGGCACTCAGGGAACCGAACAGTCCCAGCAGAGCCATTGTGGCAATCGTCAAGGAGTAAATCCTGCGCCAGCGAGTGATCCTGAACTGCGATCCCCGACCGCTAAACCCGCTGCAGCCCATTATGAACTGGAGGCCACAGATGAAGCTGGCGCAGTCATAGACCGTGTTCGGTTCGCGGAAGAAATACAGCACGGCCATTGCGTCCTGTGGCAGGATCTAAACTGATTGTTGTTACAATTATGGTAAAGATGACCCCAAATATTAGTCTGTTACTCTTTTACTTAAATGCAGGCGGGCTGCACACTTAAAATAATATATAAAGCGATATAACTCTATAATAATGTGAATTAACTTTCAGTTTAATGGAGTCTCTCAGTGTGCTAGGGCGCTGCTACCTCTTTACGAATGTGTAAAAGCCATTAAAACCATTTAGTAATTACCTTGATTACCTCTGTGATAACTTTGAACAAGTGCTTTTCCTAATTTATGAACAATTTCCCTTTCCGATTGTCTGCGGCCTGGAATCTCGGTGGGAGCGGTTAAGCAAATATAAATGTTTTTGGAACAAAAAAACATTCTATATATTATATTATATTTCGTAGTCCAAAACTGATGCTGCCATGGAAAACATTTCAATCGAAAAGTTGAATTTCAATTAGATTGGTTTTGCGGCTGCAAGTTACTCGCTTTATAATTATATAAGCTGGTGAAAGGGAAAATAATTCAATTTTTGCAGCAGTGGAAGTGCTGTCAGATTAAATACCATAATCCGAGGGATTATGGCCAAGCTGCCCGAGCTGGCCAAGCTGGGGAAAAGTTGTTAATGCCCGGTGACAGAGCTCAACCCTTCGAATTGGGCCAGGTTCGGAGATATGCGGCATGATTTACAGCTTGGCCGGGAAAGGTAAGGTATCGGAGGGCCATTTTGTTGGCTTTAATTAATAAAACTTGATTAACGGAAATTTTATGATTGTCCAAACGGCAGCAGGAGGCAATCAATCATCGCCTTCGTCCGCTCTCCCGCTCTCCCTCGCTCACTTCTGTTCTGTTAATTATTTTGCATTAAATATTTATGAAATTCCCGAAAGAAAGGCCGCGCAAAGGGACAACAACTCAGTTCGGGGAAGAAGTGTAAAATTAATTAGGCTGCGTCCGGACGGAGAAGCGTCAAACGGTGTTGCAAATGACAACCGAACGGCCTGGTGTCGGTTAATAAATTGTTTGCTGCACATTTGTGGTTCAATGCACAGGGACACACACACACAGGCATAAATAAATGCGAATGCGATTCCGAAATTATTTATGCGCAACTGTTGATTTTCTGGCTGATTAACCTCTGGGAGCTTAACTAGGAAATAAGTTGCACACCCGATGCCGGATGCTCTGCCCGAGCTGCTGCATTTCAACTGGGTTTATTTCTGATTATTTCCAACAGTTCAGAGACTCCAACGTCTGCCTAGAGTATGGCCCTTGTAATTACTATGTTTTTTGCTAGTTTTGTTTATTATTTATCGCCTTCTGCATCAGCGCACAGCCAGTAACATATGCGCCCACATTTGCATTAACAATGGCAATTACCAAATCCAATCGGATCCAATTGAATTTGATTCCATGGTCCTGACTCAGGTCCTGTGTGTAGGCCTGCACTTTTCGCTGGAGTTTCTCCTCTTTTCCGGCCATTTGTCCTTGTCACTAGCCGGTCGCCGCTCGGCATCCCCTTTCTCCTTTTTCTACACATATCCTGACAGCCGGCTGGCTGAGTGATGGCCCGGCTGATTGACTCGCCGAAATGTCCAAAAGTAAAACAACACCGAGACTCACATAAAAAGGAAATCAAATCTCCGACCATACGGATTCAATTAACGCTAATTTAAAATGCCAACATATCGGGTAGGGGCCTCTGAAAATAGGAAAAAAAATGAAAGATATCCCAGCCAGCTTGCCACATGACCCCCATCAAAATTGCGTTGTCAGCGGTTCGGGTTTGACACTCCAAAGGGCAGAATTGGCAACAACAGGAGAGGGACAATAACTTTTTCGTGTCAGCCCAAACAAGGCTTGATTGAGGGCAATAAGTGAGCCAAATCGAGTTTGGAATGTGTTAGCCATGTTTATATAAATAGTAAAGCTGTAACATATTCAATAACCCCTTTTTACGAGGTGTACTCAGCCAAAGTGTTTGACAATTTTACGCAGAAGTTGGTAACGAAAGGGAGGGGAAGTATAAAGCATATAAAGAATAAAAAGGTATTACATTAAATCGTATTTATATATTTGTCTGCACTGCAATGTTTAAGAAACTCCCGGATTGATTGCAATTAATTTATAATCTTGATTTTAGGTATAAAATATCCTGTGAAAATTTGAGTAAAATCGGACGTTAAACATGGGAGTTATTAAACAATAAAGTTACACAGATATGCTGAACTTCTGCAACTTTTAGATTTGTTTTGGCAACACCAATTGGTGTTGCCCAACATGTTCTTAGCAACATATAATATGTCTATATTTGTTAACATTTTCTTCTGCTCTTCTCCAAAAACAAAGTTACTTAGCCATGTCAATGTGTATATGTTCTACAAACAATTTAATTTATAAGTTGTATTTAAATTGGCAAACTAAGAAGGTTTCTCAGCTGTCAAGGTTATTAAATTTGAGTCTTCCTGCTTGTTTCCTAATCTTTAGTTACATTTTTCAACCACTACTTACACTATTTATTATTTCATAATTAGCAATCAGTTTTTTTTTGTTGTTTATTAATGAAGCATTTAACAGTAGGTACCAGTACTAAATATTTAAATGAGTTCAGCTTTTTTGGATGGAGTTCCCTTTTATGCTTATTATTTATTAACAAGCTTGGTATTAATCATTTATTGATGACAAACTTATTAACAAATACATGTAATATTTGGTGACTTTTTTCCAAATGATCGTTAATATTTTTCCATAATCTTTTCCCATTTATTATGGGTTAATCTAAATTAACAATATTTTTTGCTAATTACTCTTATTTAACTATTTAACAATTAAATATATAATCTTTTGAGTGACTGCTTTTTCCATGAGTTTAAAAGTTTGTGGCGAATAGGAGGTGGGGGCAGGGCAAGAAACCCATTTGTAGGCACTTGCCCGACTGAGTGCGTCCTAATGCCGCTCACAATTAAATTAAATAACACCATAATTAATTACTGCCCACGCACACACACACACACTCGGACTTGGGACTTGATTTGCTGGCCAAGAAGGTGCTAATGTCCTGGCCCATTCATTGTGGATTGAGGATGTGTGTGCGTGAGTGAAATAAAGAATGATTTATGGCGTTAAGCTAACTAGCGTTCTGTTCCCGAGCGGGCCACGCATGTTCCTGTTCTCACAATTAGGCGGGTGACCCCTGTGTGGAAATGTAATGGAAAGGGGGGAACTTGAACGGGATCCGGGGACCTCTGGCTGCGCCATAAATCGCATCATAAATAAAAAGGGCAGAATCGCAATGGAGCCATCAAGTTTGATGCAACTTATAACCGTATTTGGCCATAACAACCGAGCCAATGGGCCTGCATTGATTGGTTATATCGGGTGTCCTTAAGCGTCGCCCCATCAACTGCTCGAATGTCCGCCCATCAAGGCGCAGTGATAACGCTCCTCCACACAAAAGGTCTTTAATGTTAACGAGCGAATGGCCGTCGAGTAACTGCACTCCCTTCCTTCCCGTCACTTTTATAAATTGTGTTATGCATAAAGTTTATGCGAACATATACATATATATAAATATCGTATATACATATTTATAGTCAAGGGTTATCATCGCGGGCTGCTTTATCTCGCCCTGGTCGCTGAAATATGCGCCTGTTCCTTCGCCGCTATCTGCTTCGCATCTTTTCGCGCTGCATGTTCATTTGAAGTCGTGGTACTCTCCGGCTTTAGCTGCTGCATAGCATAAAATCCACTCAGCCGTGCCACATAAAACCCGCAAAAAACGATGGAATTATGGTGCCTGCTCATTGTGTTGCAGCTTCTCACCTCGCGCCCAGAACCCTGCATTCCGCAAGGAGGGGGCTGCTGCTCCTGGGCGAAATCATCGGTATATTAGTTCACATCGTCTGGGGGATTCCCACAGAGGGGACGATGACAAAGACAGCTTCATTTAAATGAAGACGAGGCAATACACTGGGAGATTAAGGTGTACACTTATTGCTTACTCCCGTAAATTATCTTACTTTAATAATTAATTAATTTTAATATTAATATTTTCAAATAGAATCCTGAATAAATCTCTCAGCATTTTGCTTATATTATCCTTAAAATAAAGAGGTTTAAGTATTTATGTTGTGCTTCATCTATTTGGCATATTTTCTCCAGTGTATACACTACCCCGAATAGGAATAATGAAAATAATCCCATTGAAAAGAATTGCGGTCTGGCCGGGGGCGTAAACTGATTCTCGATCCGTGCACTCGTCTCATTCCAAATAAATTTTAATTATGTGAAACAATATATATTTGGTACATGGAAGATCCACCTTATACGCACTTTTGGGCACTCCAGTCACGGAGCATCGAGTTGCCTTCGAGGCAGGCAAGCGGATTATGTTGCACGTTCCCCGGGTAACGGCAACTTGGCTGCCACATGTCGGCTGTTGCCTCCTGGATGCTGGAGCCCGACGTGTGTCAGAACTGATTAATGAGCTGCAAATGATGTTATGCGCAGCGCCCGCTGCCCGGGCGTAAATCAGAAATAATCGGGCGTGTACCGAGAAGGAGATGTTTGGATGACTGACTGGATGGCTGGCTGTTTTGGGAGGTGGTCTTTGGGGTGAAGCCCTGATGCAGGAGCTACATAATGATGCTAATTATGCTGCCGATGTGGCATTGTTCGCGTGCGCAGACAGCTTGGCATTCGTCGCCTGCATTTGCATGTCACTTGTTGCCCGCACAGCTGTTTGCCCCATTCTCTTGCCACTTTGAGTGTCCGCCAGTGCGTCGGTGTTCTATTATAGCTTCGGAAGAGTTTCCCGCCGCCAGGGACCAGCAACTTCCCCCGCCAATTGGCAGATGTCAGCTTTAAGCCATTTTAAAAAGCAAATGTCTGACAAAGCTGCAACTAAAACTTTTTATGCCCCACTTTGCCCGGCCATTCACAACTTGTACGTGGCAAATAAAAGTGCACCCGGGGACCGCCTGCGTATTGCTTGCCAAATGGGATAGACAACACTGTCCCCCACCTCCGCTCAAGCTTCTGTTCCTACTCATGCTCCTGCTCCTGCTCCTGCTGCTCCTGCTCTGGTTCTCGGCCTGGAAACAGATTTAAGTATGCAGTTGTAAGCCATAAAATCAGCTTAATACTTCCGCCGAGCCACAAAATCTGAATTTATAGTCAACACAAGGAGTACATGCCAGAAGGAAAGTTCAAAGCGAGTTCTCGATTTGGGATATCTATTTGGGATACCCTTTCGTTATGATTTCAGAATAAATGCTAAAGAATAGTAGTTATTTTTTATTGGAATATACAATTTTGAATGTGTGTTACTTGCTATTTTATGTAAGTGTAACTTTAAAGTATAAAATAATTGTTCTGGAAATGTTTTCATCCTTTTTATCTATAAAAATAAAATATACAACCTTAAACTACAATCGTAAACTGTTTAAATTGGGCAGTTAATGCAGGTCTTTTAATGACTCATCCCTGTATATGATTTTGTTGTATAAATAATAATAAACATTTAATTTTCGGTCCCAGTTTAGTTTTATTAAATTAATACCTTCATTTTGAACAATTTATACATACAAACATTCTGCAGAATCTAAATAATTTAAAAAAATTAAGTGTCCCGATTGAACCTCAATAAAAGGAGTTCCTCTTAATGACTCATTTTATTTTTATATAAAATTGTGATTAAAAAATATATCAAAAATGAATGCCATAAAGTATAATTAATAATAGGCTATATAAATGCTTATACAAAATAAACAGCCCTTGCATACATAATTGCTTATATTTCTTACAATAAACATGTTGCTTGGATGTATTTCTTGGACACTATAGTTCAAATCTGCAATAGTTTTATGTTTTTAAATTTGGTTCCTTTTTTTTATAAATATAATTACCTATAATACCAGCTCTAGGGTATCAAGGAATGATTTAAAACCAGAATATAGGAGAAATGTGTTGTTGCTGTCGCTGTTACGTTACGTAAGACCATTATCTGGGTTATTTTTGGTCTGGTGAGGAGCACCTTGTGACACAGTTCGATGGCCAGGTCATCTGGCCACGAGAAAGAATATCAGTATTTGTGATAAATGCAAATCCCGGCGACCCCCATTGAGATTGCTTTCGCCTTCCACGCCGCTCGTTTGACATGCTTCCATATTCATATCAAGCGAAGTGAAAGTGCTTGATTAGCAAAAAAATAAAGAAATCTGCCTGCTTTTGGCGGCACCGAAGGCTTAGACACATGTGGAGTGACTGATTGCTTCTGCCTTGTCAGTGATTCGTGATTAGTGTTTATGCAAATGGGTTCTAAAGACCTGGCCGGGGCATATAAATCAATGTGTTCGGAGGTCAGGGGCCAAGTCAAGTAGTCGGAGCGAGATGGGTGGCAGCCACAAGTGGACGAGGCAGCTGCTCTTGTTGGGCCTGATTGTACTCTTGAGCTGCAATGGAAATCCTTTGGGTGAACCAGCTAAGATAACCCTTTTCCATCAACTAATGAATTTCCTATTCCACACAGCCAGGCGGCTAAGATTGCGTCCGCTGAGGGCCGCAGAGATTCGGCATTTGGAGAATACCCTGCCAGCAGGTCGATCCGTTTCCAGTGGATTTGCTGCCCTCACGGGGTTTACTCTGGGCTTGAGCAAAGCCCTGACCGGTGTATTTATCTACGATGTAATTACAGCCAATATTACCGAGGCCGAGGAGAGCAGTGTTTCGACAAGTGGTTCCTCCCTCAGAGAGATTTGTCTCAATACGGGCGGCTCGAGTTCGGATATAACTTGCATTGTTTACTACACGAATTAATATATAAGTTGTTAGCTTATTTTAATCTTATTTTAAAGTCCTGATTAATCAAAAAATGATTCCTGACCCGGGGGAATATTATTTCTCTACCAGGCCATATCGAATTTGTAAATTAAGAATAACATATTTTTGTTGGCTACCGCGTGGCGTGAAATTATTCAATGTATCTCAGATGAAACCAGTTTTGGGGTCGCAGCTCAGTCAGAGGTCAAGCATTTCTTATTTTTTTTCGGAGGAATTTGAGATATTGGAAATTTGAATATATGCAAAGTTTGGCACTTTCTTTGCCTTCTCGTTTCACACATAAAAGTGACGCAGAACACGGTTGGTCGCGTCAGTTGTGTTTCTACGCGATTACGCGAAAGATCGTCGTAAAGATGAAGTCGTCCCGGAATTTGACATTTTGCCTACTCATCGTACTCGGGGTTATCAGTGCCGGTGTCCAAGGTGAGTAGTGAAAGTTGATCTATGCCGAACTCAACAGGGTGCCTCTTTTGGTAGGAGATTTAACCAAAGACAAAATATTTAAAATGTGTATAAATTTCGGTATAATTCTGGGCACAGGAACATAGTTTTTTTGTGGGTCTTTTATTCTGAAAGAAAGGACTTTAAGAAAAATGTAATTAAAGATGCTCATCTCTCAATATATCCTAATTATGTTAGTTGCAAAAAAAGTGCCATAAAAGTTCGGAGTTATGTCCGAGTTTTTTCGAGGTTACGTTACTCCTTTAATGTTTTTCTAATATGAATTAGTTTTTCTGGTAAAGTGCTTTTTCATAGTTTTAAATACTCATCTGTAATCAGTTGGGGATAATATTAATAAAAATAAAGAGCCTGATGCCTCACAGTTTGCATATAAAGGTAAAACTGGAGTTATTAGCTAATAAGGACACTATATCTAATTGTTAAATGTAAAATAGTAAATTATAATATATATTAAATTATAATATGAACTAATTTCGATCCTTCTGCAGCTCGTCGGCTGGTCCTGCGACCCCTGACGAAGAGGGAACTAACCAATGCTTTGGATGAATCTGGAATAGGTTCTGACTCTGCAGCTGGAAAATCAGTGTCATCGGCCTTCGCGGGACTCAGTGGATTCGCTCTGGGAATCACCAAGGGCATTGGAGGCTCAATCCTGTTCGATGTGGTCACTTCCAATGTCACCATCGATTACATCACAAGTCTGCTGAACTCCACCGCCTCATCTACGAGCTCGAGTGGAACCGCCCAGGAGATCTGCTTTAATAGTCGCAGTGTCGACGGGGAGGTCATCAATGGCAGAAGCAACGATGACGACGAGCTTGTAGAGGACAACGTTAACCCGTCTGGCGAGTGGAGACAGACTACAACGACGGGAGGTACTACTAATACTCAGACATCACCTACAAGTACTTCCTCCACCAGCAGTGGAGTCACCTGCATTGTCCTAGGATCGAAGGGATATCGTCGCAGGCGTCTGCTGGAGATTCGACCAGGCACCTTGCCTCATCGCTCCTCGAATCGATTGAAAAAGTTCGGCAGGAAAAGGTTTTAAGAGAAAACGCGCCTAGTTTAGTCTTATTTTAAGTTAATTTATTTATTTATTGTACTTGATTAGCTTATTAAATTTTAATTCATTTGCATTCCGTTGGATTATTTGGGGCTATCTTGAATTGATATATTTTAAAACTTAGCACCATCTTACATAATCAAAACAGTGGAGAGCATTTTATTATAATATATTCTATATATTATATTATATGTGGATAATATTTAGCAAATTGCTTGGAACTTTTATTTAAGGCATCGAATAAAACCAGTTTGGGTTAACAGATATGTCAAAGATCAAACTTTTTAATTATGCCAAAGCATTTAAAAAATAAAGAATTTGCATATGCAAAGTTTATAACTTTCTTCGACTTTTCACCATGAATAAAAGTGAAGCAGAACCCGTTGCCTGTTTCAGTTGTGTTTCTAAGCGAATAGAGAAAGGATCGTCGACAGAATGAAGTCGACATATTTCTCACTCATCCTTATTGCGATTATCAGTGTCGGTGTAGAAGGTAAGTCTCTAGATTAAGCACTGTTAGTAACTCGGAATTTATTTATTTAAACAATAATTATCCCCATATAACAAATGATTTGCAGGTCGTCGTCTCGTCCTTCGTCCCCTGACGAAGAGCGAACTGGTTGATGCTCTGGATGAATCTGGAATTGGTTCCGAATCAGCAGCTGGAAAATCGGTAGCTTCAGCTTTCGCAGGACTCAGCGGACTCGCCCTGGGAATTACCAAGGGAATCGGTGGCTCAATCCTGTTCGATGTGGTCACCTCGAATGTCACCATCGATTACATCACCAGTCTGCTGAGCTCCACTGCCTCCTCGACGACCTCGAGTGGAACGGCACAGGAGATCTGCTTTAATAGTCGCAGTGTCGATGGGGCGGACATTAAGGGCAGGAGCAAGGACGAAGTGTACGTGGATGACAGCGTGTATTCAACGGGAGAATGGAGACAGGCACCCAGCACTACTAGCACCAGCACCGACGACTCCTGGGCTGTCAATAATGAACCAACGGATACCACCGCACCCACATCAGATACCAGCAACAGCGGAGTGACCTGTATTGTCCTGGGCTCTAAGGGGTCACGTCGGAGGCGCCAAATAGAGATTCGACCAGGAACCCTGCGTTCACGCACCTCAAGGCGGCTGAGAAAATTCCAGAGGAAAAGGTTTTAGGCTGTTTATTTATCGATTTCGATTAGTTTATTAAATTTTAATTGTTCCGCATTCCGTTGCTGGAGTTGGGCGTCGTCTTTATTAATGGTCGGATGACTTGGGAAAATCTTGGATTGACATATTTTATGATTTGCTGACATGCACTCTCTGGGTCGGTCGCCCCAAGGGATTTAATGGGGCGTGTGGGGCTCGCCTTCGAAAATAAACATTCATATGTGTAATATATACGGGCACTGAAAAAAAAGGACATATTATTATTAATTTCTTTTTAAGATGTTCAAACTCAAACCCTTCTAAAATATAAATATTAAGTTAAAATAACAAAACCAAATAAAATACTTGTATAATACGTTTTTTTAGTTTAATCTTGTATTTAAAATCAGTTTAGTAAGCAACTCTTTTCGCTTTCCTCTCTTAGGGGACAACTCAGTTTCAAGACCACATTTTTTGTTGTTTTTTTTTTCGACCAGTTCCAACTCTTTTTCTCCGTGTGCACTTTTGCAGCGTCACGCATATCGCCGTGGCAGAATGGTTATTAATACAAACAGCCATGCACGCAGTCGGCCAACTCCGCCCTTACCCTTTTCACTTTGGCCCACTCTCTCCTGGTATCCTTGTATCCTTATGTAAACATTGAAATGTCATTGCCGTCGAGGGCAGCGGCCCGGCACATAAATCCTCCTTGGCCACAATTTATTAACTTTAACACTAGCCAATGTCAACGGCAACCCCCAGTTCGCTCCTTCGCCAGCTTCCAGTTATTGATTTGGATGCGAAATTTATGTGGTCGAAGGACCTCCAGCCTGGACTCTGTTTAGCGAACTATTAACTTTGAATCTTCTACGAAATGCAGTGTTTATGTTTATTGTCTGATCCCCTAGGCCTGGGCGCTTCGACCGGAATTGCATTAGGGACCATTTATTATTTATGTTAATGCCGGGGAAAGTTCTGTCAGGATCTGCAAAAAGTGGTTAGTGATTAAAGTGCGGCAAATGGGTGATGATGGTATGGGCAAGGCAAACTATTGCTTGAAGAAAACCAAACACAAATTACCATATCTCTGGCTCTTCAAAAGGCCATTGAGACAGAATCCGATGTGTGTGTAGAAAATGTACATATGGTATGTACAGTAGGGCTTCTAGAAGTGGAAACTGTGTATTTTGGAAGCCTAAGGATCCTGATATATTCAGACTTTAAGAAAAGTATATCAAATAAATATTCATATTTAACAATAGGTATTTTATTAATAATATCTTATTAAAAGTAAATTAATTTATATATTGTAAAGCACAATATGAGTAATAGTATTAAATTAATATAGAAGGATACAGGATTTATACATATATATAATGTTTTTTTAATTATAAGTCTCAACTGGATTTGTGAGAAAAATATAAACATTTTTTTTAAAGGAATACTCAGGTAATATTAGAAATTTAATGCTAAAAAAGAACACATTTAATTGTACATTTACACATATTAAATTAAGAATATAATCTTATCGGTAAATATATCATTTAAAAACATTTCCTTTGAAAACCAAAACTTTTTCCAGCCACATCAAATAACGAAAAACTATCCGCCTACACGAATCCAACTGTTTTTGGTTGTATATTCATGAGAGAATCAGCAGCAAAACTACAATTATTGTGCACTTTGCCATCGTAGAGAAAGCCGGCTTAATGACCAAGGCCATGACCCCAACAGGGCAGTTGGTGCCCCTCAACCCCCCTCTACGACCACCCCCTCACTTTTCCTCTACGCTCAGAAATTGCGTACTAAATGCGCTAAATTACTAACTAAATGCCGCAAGTGCCGCCCCTGGGCATGGCTAGAATTTCACAAATGAACGCCCTTATCGGGGGGGAGGAAAAGGGGGAAGCTAAGGCGGAGGGTGGCGAAGTGGCAAGAGGGGTTGGTTTTGGGCCAAAAGCCGAAAACTGAAGTCGAAGTCAAAGTGAAAGCGAAAGCGAAAGCCAAAAACTGCCGACAGTCGATGACATTTGAGCGATAAGAAAAAACTGTTGTGTGGCTTACTTGGTGGCGGCTGCTCCCCTTGTGATTTTCCATAAGGGGAGGCGAGGGTAGGTGGGTGCTACGGTCAGGGGTCGAGGGCCAGGTCCTTGTGGTTGTTGTTGGCATTAAGTATGCAGGCGTGTGAATTGCGAGGGAGCTGAAATACAAATAGTAAGGCACCGGCCTGCCACCCTGCCCTGCTGGCATCTCTCTTTGCAGGCATTTTTACAGTTATTTTTACAGCATTGAAAATTGTTTTAAATGTTAATGTTGATGTTGTTGCCGGCGAGCTGATAATAAAATCGGGGCATCCCAAAGCCAACGAATAATTGAGTTGTTTTTGCTGGGGGTGTGCAGAGTGTGTGTGTGTGTGTGACACACACACACCATACACCCCCCAGGAGAGTCAGCTGTGAAGAGTCGCTCGCACTTGTGTTAAATTATGCGGGTTTGATTTTTATTGCAACGCCGCTCATTTCGAAGCTGTTTTTTTTTCTTTCTTTTGTCTTCCTTTTCCGTTTGTTTGTTTGCCTTGCCTCGGCTTCCTTTTGTTTTATAGGGACCTCGCCGCGGAGGTTACGAGTAGGTACAATATCCCACTGAGGGCACCCAAAATCAAAATCATCTCGAAAGTATAAACAAGTGACGAGCACGCGTGTGAGTGCCGGCTGTAATTTGGTCATGCCTCGTTGCCCCAACGAGCTGTTGCCTGGCATTTCAATTAATGGCACTTGCCACCCCCCGATTCTTGTTTCTCGCTTCTCGTTTTTTCTCTTTGCTTCTCTGCTCCAAAGGGTCATCACTTTCATTGCTGCACTCCTAATGAAGCCATCTCCAGGAGTTGCAACCCTTACTCCGCCGCTGAAGAAGGCGAAGTGCTTGGCACTTTTGGGTTGTCAACAGGAGTCAAGAGATATCCCTTGATGCACTGTTAAAAATATAGGTTTGACTTTGACTCTTACTGGAACTTTATTGGCAAAGTGGATTTGAATGTAAAGTATTAGTCGGGTATAATAAATGGTTAAAAAAAGGATTCAAGAATGATTTATGTACTATAACCTTATAAGGGCCGGTTTTTACCCTTACTGCTAAGGTTTCAGTTGAATGTTGGGTGTGTTGTGTGTGCTTGCGCTTTACAGCACAAATCGGTGTTTAAAAAAACTCTGTTAGTCTTTTTCGATCGGTTAAAATCTTTCACTTTTATCTTTCATTTCTCATTTTGGATAAGATATCTTATAAAAGTGAGTGTACGAACAGGCCTTCGAGCTATTTCTTTAAAATAATGCAGTAAGTATTCAGAATTTGTTTAAATTTGAGTTCAAAACGTACTTTTAAAATGATGTAGAAGCTTTCGTGGACCTTTAAGATGAAAAATCTAAATAAAGTCACTTTTAAACGTTTAAACGTTAAAGTTAAAATCTTTCGTTTCACTCCTATTGTATTTTTTTGAGTGCACAATTGTAACTCCGCGGTGACACGTGACCGCAGGGATATCGGTTGCGACCGAATACGCCGCATCGCACGTCTTAATAGATTTTTGATTTGTTTGTTCAGCCACACGCCCTCCGCCCCTCCCAAGCAACCCCCTCATAGTCGATTTTACCCCTGGCCCATATCCATATCCGCATTCGAATACAAATCCGAATCCAAATCCAATTGTGAGCCGCGCGTGCGTCTCTGATTGGAATAATGATTTGGCAAACGAAGCTAGAACACAAAAACCTTTGCCAGATTTTTCCAATTTTTGGGGAGTAACTTGTTTTTGTCAATATGGAAAATCAATACCGGAATATTTCTGTTTTGTCTTTTTCTGTTAAAGCAAGCGGATAATTCAATAACGAAGGCCGCGCACAGAGGGCTGAGCTGAGTCCTGGGCGGCGACTACTGCTAGGTGAACTGAACGCTCAAGGCTCCGAGGACGAGGATTAAAAGCGAAACCTGAAAGTTTGTCTGGTCGGGGAGGGATTTGGGAGATTCGAAGCCCCAAATATTGGGCAACATTTTACAAATTGTTTCAATTAAAAAGTTTACTGCCTTTGGTTTTTCGCCTTTTTACTTAATCTATAATCGGCTTGCGATTGACACGTGCTATCGTGGATGGGAGCGAAGGCAATCGCTTTCGAGGCGCTAATTGCGGTGACCTTGGCTGTGTGGGTGGTGGGTGGTGGGGGGAGTATAGTATTTATAAGTCCGCAAGTTCATTGCATAATGCTCGCGTAACGTCCGTAACTGTCCGACTTCCGTAAAGCTGGGAAAACCAGAAGCTGGGCCAATTAATTAAATATATAATCAGCGTGGGGGAAAAAAGTTTGGCCAGCCCGCAAATATATTTCACAGTTGCTAATTAATTTAATTGATTTAAACGATTCTCCGCTTGACCCCATGCGGGGGTCAGCAGGGTGGGGGTAGGGGCTATCGAGTGCATTTGATCTGTTTGTTTGTTCAAAATTAAATTGACTTGTAATTAAAAGTTTCGCAAATTGATTGAAATTCTCGTGTGTGCTTTCCTTTGTTTACGTGGGTCGTCGGATTGCAACAACAATAGAAAAAAAAGGAGGGTATCCCCGCCAAAGGGAGCTGGTAGCGAAAAAAAGCTCCTAATTACGGGCATTAATTAAAAATGCACTTTTTGCTGGTCAGTTGCACTGCAGAGGAGTTTAGACAAGAGTCCGAAGAACGCAGAGTATTTGTCTGAGACGACTTTCTAGCTAGCCAAGGATATTTTCTCTTTATCCTGCCACAGTATAAGAGTCGCATTGCGCTCTTATACGCCACCTTAACTGACCTACGGCAGGACATATTTGCTTTACTTTCGTTTATTGCCTAATATCTCGTGTTGTGTTGTCCTTTTGAAGGCATCCTGAACTAGGCAGAGTGGAATCTTATTACATTTTAATTATTTAAAGTGTTTTTAGTGCAAATATGCGTGCTATAATAATAAAACATAATAAGAGTTGGCTTTAGGAATTATATAAATTATAATCTCACTTTAGAAGTCTTTACTTAACTCTGTCTCTGTAAGTAATTAGTTTGTATATAATATGTGATTCGGATTTGTATAAATGAAGTGTAGGTTGTTGTAAATAATGGTAGTTAATATGTTAGAAAGCAATTTGGAAGAAATAATAGATTTATTTAATTTAGAAGCATTGGTTTAATATTAAATAATTTCTTGTAATGACTGCCTGTTTTTTCTTTGCTGACTAAATTAAAACAAATTAAATTAAATTAAACTGAATTCAATCTTTTAAACGTATCCAATTGTAAGCTATATTTACAGATTAAGCAATGTCCTTATGTATTTTTAAATATTCAAACTATCTATAAATAACATTTAATTATCAAAAAGGATATATTTATGCACATATTTTATCTTCTGCTTGGTTATTTGCTGTCCAGTTCTGCTGGAAAAATGTATTATTTATGCAAGTCTCTATATTTATCTAAGCAAATGCTAACATTTAATAAAAAATAGCGAATTTTATTGATGCAGGTGACACATTTTTAAAACAACATTAAATATAAATGCTAAGCCTCTCAATAAACATTTAAAGCAAGTACAACAAATACAAACATTGGGCATTTCTGGTAATCTTAATTGCATTAAAATTAAACAGCAAATATAAATTATTTCAAACTCATCAGCCGTGGGAAAATAAAGAAATATTTACAAATATTTCCATGCAGAAGGCAAGTACGATTGAGTGAGTGCCTGGGCAATGCACTTGCAATAAACAAACAAAGACTCTTAATAGCTCCACTCCAAAGTTGCTTGGCAATTTCGTGCTCCAATAAACCCGAGCTTAAGAGCATTAGCACGCACTCTCTCTGCCAGCTCTCCCAGCTCGGGCAGCTCTCTTAGCCGCTGGGCCGAGTGCGCTGGCAAAAGGCCGAATGGCGGCATGCCTTCGCTTCCGATGGCGGCTGCCTTCGTCACACGACCGCCGAGCGCCAGTCAGTTTCATCCTGCGCCTCGAACGAGAAGCACGCGTCTCAGATTTATGTGCGCGAGCTTATCCCAGATTCAGTTTCAGAATCAGCTTCAGTTTCATATAGTCAGACTGGTGTGTGTGGTGGCGAGTGCCTAATGAGTGGACGCCGGCGGCCCTGCGTGTTAATGGCGGATTAATGACGGCGATTAAAATGCAATAGCCCCCATGCATAGGCCCCATAATGAGCAGTTACAGTTACAGTTACAGTTACATTTACAGTTACAGTTACAGTTACAGCTAAAGCTAAAGCTAAAGCTAGAGTACAGTGAAAGAGTGCTATAAATTAAAAATAATAAAAAAAAGAGAAACCCGCGCCAAGTGCTGCCTACTTAGCGGCTTTTTGGGGCCTGGCGATCTGTTTTTGGCCAAAGTGCTCGGAGCCCATTAAAACGAAAGAAAAAAAAAAGAAAAAAGTTGTGTAAAACTCAATCCGCAGCAGATTAAGACCCCCAAAAAGTGAGGAATAAGAGGAAGTGAGTCTACTGACTGTCAGTGAGAAAAAGAAACGAACGAACTTTCATTGCTCCCCAGGCAGAGCTTAGCCGAGAGTGTGCCCGTCTCTAATTTGACGGAATCGTTAGTTGACCGGCCAAAGTCCTCCCCCAAGAGCTGCCGCCACCGCCGCCGCCGGATCGCGTGCCGACTACAAGCATAATAACAATAAACTTGCGGATAACAACCACGGACGCAGATACAGAGATACATTTACAGGGACTTAGATATAGAAGCAGCAGCAAAATGTCCCTGCCATCCAGAGCCAATTTTGGATTACTCAACTGGCTCATCGGCTGGCTGCTGTTGCTGTCGATGGTGCTGCTCAGAGGTGAGTCGGTCCCCTCGTCCGTTCTCGGGCTTTTTAATTAAATAATCCAATTTATTTTCATTTAATTTCTAATTAAATTTAATTTGTTTGCGCCAAGCGCTGGCTGCTCTAATTGCCCCCGACCCTACTTCGTCGCCCTCGAAGGTTTCCCTTTTGTCGCCTAGGATTTCCCTTCTAATTTCCGGCAACCAGCGAACGAGGTGAAGCGGATGTGAAGGCAGACACAACTGAGGGGGGTGGGAATGCGAATTGAAATTCTTTAATTTTTGTGCTAAGAATTTTAATTCCGCTACAGAGTCGGGAAAAGTTTCCTTTTGTCTCTGCTGTGCCCTGACGCAAGTCAAAAGGTGAAAGCATTTAATGCCCATCTGTGTGTGACCCCCAAAAAGTGGAGAAGCCACAAACGTTCTAGCAAGCACACCGAGGAAAAATGATCTAAAAAAAGCATGGTTTCCTTTTGGAAAATGGGAATATTTGTTAAGGCCAAATAGCTAGAGTGGTTGCTGAATGATTTCTACTTAAATTACTCAACTTTTTCTAGTAGGAGATAAAATATGTACATATTTATTTAGTATTATTTATGTTTAGCGACCTATTATTTCTTCTAGTCTAATTATATAAAGTTAGGCTTTTTTCATTGTTGAATCTCTTTTCTAAGTTATTAGTACTTCACTTTTAAACTGATTTGGTACTACAATTTAGAATATACATATATATTTTTTACTTGTATAATATTTTTTTGTTTAGTTATTGGACGTTGATGCAAGGTTAGTACACTGAAGTTGGCTTTTGCGACACCAAGCACGTGCTTGTTAGGGGTTAGGCGGGTTAGGAGAAAGTATAGGTGAAGCTTGTAAGGAAATAAACTACTGGGAAACTCTCTTAATGTTTGCTTGCATGTCTACTAAGTTGATATATCTTATAATTTTAATTTTATTTTGTTGCATCCATGTTTTCCATTGTAAACATTTCGTTTTACTTAAAAAAATACTATTACTACTAATATGTTTACTTTGTTATAAGTTGGCAGTTAAATTCTAGCCATAAAATAATTATTTTATTATTAAAATTAAATTGAGAAATGTTTCTAGGCTTGTTATATTTTTTTCAATTGAAAATCTCATAAAGATTCGCAAGGATCTTTATTATTTATTTATCAAACTGAATATTTTATGATCTCTTTTTCCTAACCCATTTTTTAATATTTAATTATCAATAACTATTATTTCGCTCTGTGCCATCGTGGCTTTCTGTCCTGGCTCAAGACCGGGTGTTAGTCCTAGTCCTAGTTTTGCAGCCATCAAGGTCGGTTCGGCGACCATTTGAAGGGTCTGAGGATGAATGGCGAACCGCAGAGTGTATCCTGCCACATGCAATGTTTGAGTTTGCCGGGGTGGTGAGGGGTGTGCGGTGTGATGTTAGTCGGGCAAACAGTTTTCATATAATACTCGGCAACACTGGACCGAAAAAATCTCACTTTCAATGCATCAAATGAGAGGCACGGCAGCCGAGATAGAGATAGAAATGTGGCAAATAAAAAAATAAAGCAAAAACTAACAAATACTAACGAGCGGCAGACACTTGAAAAATGCTGTTGAAGCTTGGTCAGGGTCAAAACGCTGCGGGCTGCAGTTGCAGCTGCCGTTGCTGCTGCTGTTGCAGCGTTGCATGTGGCATGTTGCAGTTGACACACGAAAATATCGCCAGTGGGCTTGGCTTGGCTTTGGATCTCAGTTTTCAGTTTTGTTGTTTCTGGTCTCTGGTTACTGGTTTCAGCTGTCCCTTGGCTGGCATCAGCTTTCAGTATTCCGTTTTCAGTTTTCAATTTTCCCATTCAAGCTCTCCGGTTTGTCATCTTAGAAAGCGGCAAATTGCATCTTCATATAATTTTCCATCATTTGGCTGGCAGTTGTTCGTTTGTTCCTTCGGCGCTTTGTAATTCTCAAATGAAATACTTTCCAAATGCAATTCACTTTTGCGCAAATTGTTTCCTTTGCCTTCGCTGCCTTTGAGGCGGTCGTTCGCCCTGCTCTTGTTGGCCCTCGTCCTCTGCCATCTGTCTGAGTCTGTCTGGGCATTTCATTTGGCTAAAAGCTACTTGAAGTTGGTTAAGCGCAGACAAACAGAAATTACTCATTTTGGCAATTGAAAACCTGCAAAAAGGCAAAGCAATCAAAACAAATTCCAAGCGAATTAGTATGTGCGTCCAAGGATATTATCTGGCACCACCCAAGGCAATGATTGTTTGAAATAATTAACATTTTGGCAATTATGTTTGGTACATATATTATATGTAGTTATGATAGATTAACCAAAGCAGGTGTTTATTTTCCCCAGAATATAATTGAGCTTTGATTGCAGTAAAATAGCCCAAGGTTTTCCGGATCATTCTGGCAATTTGTTTCATAAATTTTAGATTGAAGGCGATTAGCGTTAGCTCTTTTTTCCATAAACTTCCCCGAGAGTTGATTCCGTGTTTAATTCGTCTAAAAAAACCTTGATTTTGATGAATTATTTTCCATATATAAATACAAGTTTATTGTTTTGTTGTCAATAAAATCGTAATTGAAAAAAAGTGTTTGGTTTTATTAAAATTTTTATATATTCTTGTCACTTATTCCAGCAGCAATTATGTGGCAGGGAAAAACTCAATAAATGCGTGCGCATATTTCCATAATGAATTCATAAAACTTTCGATCGTGTCCTTACGCGGTCTCGTGTTATTTGGTTTGCTGGTTTATTAATAAATAAATTCTGTCCTTGCGGTTTTGGTGCTGCGTTTGCCTCTGCGTGTCACGCTGCATGCAAAATTGCAGTTATTTGCACAGCTGTTTGCCATTTAAGGCAAACAAACGCTTTTCCCTTTTTATTTTTTTCACCACATAACTCTCACACGAACCGCGTTTTTCTCCCCGCGTCTCGGTTAAGTATTTTTGTAAATATTTTTCGTGACGCTAAAAACGGTGGAAAACGGTGGATAAAAACCGGAATGATAATAGCTGACGTGATTTTACAGTTGAGTCCGGTTAATGCAAAAGCCATGTGGCGGCTAGCAATAAAATAATTGATTGGTATTGCCGGGCCGGGTCGGGGGTTTGGTGGAATGGTAATCAGTGGAGCACATCCTTCAGCGGTGTCAGACTGATGAATGAACCCACGCATTGGCCCAGACAAGTGCCTGGCATCACGCACACTCCCCATATATACATAGACTCGAGCAGCGGCGGTGGCGGCATCGGAGGCGCCTCGAAGTATGCAAAGCACATACTCAAGGGTTCGGCCGGGAGGAAAGCCGTCGGATCTATTTGCTGGCGGGTTCCAGGTTATTCATACAAGCAGCTACCACATTATCAAATGGGGCCGGTCCCTGATTTCCTCTCCACAGATAAATGTGCTCGAGAATACCCATATTTTTTTTTGGTATATTCCCAAAAGCGGCTTGAAGAAACAAACTTTGTCTGTTGTTGATTTTAATGGCATATGGCTTTGCAAGGAATTTGTGATGAATGGTGGTGTTGGTGAAAAGTTCAACCGGAAGGACAGCAGACTATGTTTTTTAGCATACGAAACATGGAGCGAAGCTCAAAGGGTACCATTAATCATTTAATTGACAATGGACTTCATTGGGGCTGGTCAGGGATTTCTATTTAAGCCAAATCTGAGCCTAGGTGCCTTGAAAACCTCTTTAAGAAGCACTCTAGAGACGTCGCGGCACAAAGGCACTTACCAAATATAGAATCTCTTTGAATTTGTCGCTCAAATTAGAAATTCCCAAGAAATTCTAAAGATAGCTTCTTACAAATATCAAATATTTAAATATGAATTTATCTGAGTACTTGAAAGGGAGTCACTTATTTTAGCTTCTCAAAGTTCTAGGAAATTCAATAAGAATCTTATACTTTAAGCTATTAAAACCTGGTTAGCTGTTTAGGGTTTATAGTTGAGGATAGTTTTAATTATAAATTCATATAGTTGGATTACATTTAATAAATAATAATAACTGCTTATAAATAACATGCTGCTCTAAGAACCTAAGATAACTTTTAATAATACATTCTTGCAAGTGCCAGAAATTAAATGGACTCTTTTCTTTTATTTTCTCATGGTACCCCGGGTTTGCTTATTTAACATTTTTCATACAAAATATGTGTAAGCCTGCTTAGCATACATTATCCATATTATATAAGAATATTTCAAAGTTGCCAAGGTAGTTTCCGAAGCTAGGCGGGAATCGTCAAGTTCTTCTGCCAACTACTTTGTTAATTAAACTTCACCTTCAAAGTTGTTTCCACAGATGAAAAAAAAGATGCAAAATTTCGGGGCGGTCGCTGACAGCCTTAGTACATCTATTTTTTTTATCAAGGCAAATCCAAAGTTTGTCTTATTAAGATTCCGTTTCTAGGCGGGTCAAACCACTGACATTATTTTTTACCGTTGCCTGCGTAACACTTATGGATTTGACATTTATATGACAGCCAAGGTTTTTTCTGTGTTATGTGCGAGCAAGGTTGTTGTTGTTCCCGCCTCGCAGGTCCCCCGAGTGTGTGTTCTTTGTTGTTTTTAGGTTTTCGCCAAGAAAATTGTTTTTATTTTCCTTCAATGGGAACGAGCTCAGGGAGGGTGGTGTTTGGTATGGTTTTTTTTAGGTGGGTTTAGGGGGGCGAAGGAAGCCATGTGCGTATGCGTATATATATGAGCATTATTTTTTGATTCACTTGGCAGCGAGCGCCTTCCCTGCAAAACTCAACTATTTCGGTCACGTAACTGTAGCGCACAGAGCAAAAACGATGCGAAAACTGAATCAGTCGAGAATTGAGAAAATTTATGCATTTGATTTCAACTAATTTTCAGAGTCCGAGCATGGCTGCGAATTGTTTTGTTTATTGTCGGCCAAATTAGATGCTGCCATAAATTAGCTTAAACTAGAAGGGGGGTAGGCCTGGGGAGAACCCACTCTCTAGAGGCGTTCCCCCTCCCCCCACGTCCCCACTTTCCCGCCATTATTGCTTTTACGAGCGCCAACAAGAGCCTTGAGCCAAAACGAGAGACGTGGCTATTAAAAAGCACTCCACAATCGAAAACTGGGAAACTCTTCGCCAGCTGCGCTTTCTCCCAGCTTTCAGTGTCGATTTTAAAGCCTTTAGCCAAAGTGGCAGCCCAAATTGAACCAAAACACTCGCACGCACACACAGAGAGACAGACAAGTGTCGTAAAAAGGATATTCTCGCCATAAGTTTCGGGCTGTCGATAAATCCACAGGAGCAACATAAACCAGTTGCGCGGCTCTAAAAATCGTGTAGGCCTCAATCATTTCCCAAGTAAAATTCGTTTTATTAACACGGGGGACTCCGGGACACGTCACACGTGCTGGGGACAAAGTTTTCACCATCGAATGCCAGGCCAGGCCAGGAGTTTCAAGAGAGAGCGAGTGTGTCTTTGTTGCTGTTTTTTCCTGGGGCGTGCCAGTAACCTACATGAGATGTTGCTTTGAGCCGCCTGTCTGAGCCGCTTTTATTAAAAATTCCTCACACAAACGGCCGGGGGTATGGCGGGTATAGGATATAGTCAGAGAGCCGGAGTAGGAGATGCCGAAATAAGCATGTTTAAGGCAACCAACTAGCAGGAAACAACCAACAATTGTCTATGTGGCCGTTGGTGTTGCTTCTGGCGTTGCTGCTGCTGCTGTTGCTGTTGCTGTTGCTGCTTCTGCTGCGTGCTTCCCCGACGTAGCAGTTTTATTGCTTTGTCATTCCAACATATTTCACACAGACACATCAGCAGCAACAAAAGACAACGGCGGCTCCGTCGACATCTCAGAGAACTGAGCCGCATCGGCTCCTTATCCTTTCGTCGCTGTATTTTTCGGTGATATCCCCCTAGGGTAGCCCAGGGGTAGCAGTGACTATTGCGAGAATTGTTTATTATTTATGGATACTTTAAAGGAACTAGATGTATTATTATTTGTAACTTTCGTATCTTGTATCTAATACATACAGTTGGTAGTGCATAACTTCTCTGTAGCAATATATATTTAATAAAAGCCATATTTTAGCCGATAACCACACATTTTTTTAAATTTAAATATGATTTATATATAGTTTACGCATTCTCCGTACTAACAAACTAATTAGCCCATAATTATAATAACTAATAATTGGTTATATAATTTATTATTGGTTGCTTTTCCATTAAATTTTTATAAATTACCTTTTCATATAAAGTTTTTATATAAACTCAATTATTGCCGCTCAAGCGAATCTTTATCAGTTATTTATTTCCAGTAAATCATACAATTTATTTAAATTTTTATCAATTTGCAGAACACAAATATGATTTAATTCTCTAGAATTAATGTGGCTGACAAAAGAGATATAGTGCTATCATTTCGATAGACAATAAATTGCCCAGTTTGATTTAAGCTGTTAAATATTTTCATTGGAAATGTATTTTCGATAATTGAATTGGTGTTCTGCGGATTTTTATTAGAAAATTACTTGTTTCCAGGAAAAATTGATTGAAATATCTAAAAGCAAAACTCAGGTCAGTTGTTGCGTTCCGCGATGTTTTATTTTAAATTAAATAGGAGCAGTATTATAGCGGATACTTGGGGTACTTTACTCTTTGAGCTTTTTGGAAGGTATTTTGCCGGAAAATATAAGAAAGAGATAAACTGTTTTGTAAAACTAAGTAGGCTTTTCTATGCCAGTTTAATTTATCTTAACGAAAAAGAAGAACTGAGTGCTGTTAATCACCGAATTGTGCTGCAAAGCTCAAGCGCACACAAGGAGCTCCATTCGCATCGATTAACATCCTGTTGATGTTAGCTCTTAGCCGAAAACCTTATTTTCTTAGGAAGAACGTTATCTTTCTGGTGAAATTTAAACAATTAGACAAGAAATTTGGTCTAAAGACCTAGATAATCCAGCTTAGCTTGATTTATTATCGAATTTTGAAGTATTCTCAGACTAAGTTCATGAAGGGGTATCAACTGGTCGATGTTTATGATGATTTCGCTCGAGTTGTCCCTTATTTATTTGTTGTACATGTCTGCCTCACTGGTTTGTTATTTTTGCTGCAGCCTCCCGCTGGTAACTCCCCACCACTCCCCCCCTTTTGTCAACAGCCTTTGGCGCCCGGGGGGCTGACGCATTTCTCATGCGCTCGCGCGTGTCATATTTATTTATTTCGCCATGGATCGCCCCTCCCAGCACATCGCCCACTTTGGTTTCATTTTTTTTTTTCGCTGTTGCTGCTACATGTGCGCCTCACATACAAACTGTCTGCAATTGTGTTGATGTGTCATTTCCTTTTTTGGAGCCCTTATATAGTCAAAGCGTTTTTCATTTCCCGTTTCCTCAGCCATTGTTGGCTGAAAGTTTGCCACGCCTCCCTAGTTGATTTCGAGTCCTTTGATATGCTGAGTGTCAGCGGGCGGCTGGGGACATCCGTTTCGAATTGATTTGGCAGGGGTAGCTGGGTACCGTGGTAGCGGGGTAGCGGAAGACAGAGCACACTTAATTAAACCGGCCGGAGAGCGAAAAGCACTCCTGGCCAAAAACCTCACCCGTTTATCCAGCTGCGAACACGAATTGACAGCCAACTAACATTTATGGGCGCTTGTCATGTTCTACATTTTTATGGTTCGCTCTCGACAATTATGCGCATTTGCTTTCTCTGAAAAGCGGAACATACACATTCGCTACGAAACACAAAAAAAAAAATAAAAAATGGGAAAAAGAATTAATGAAAATACAAGCAAGCAGCCAACCAACAACTGTTCCATATTTGGTTCACTGAACTCAAGCATTTGCCTTAATTTTGTGGTGTCCTTTGGCGAAAAAAAAGAAATAAAATGGTGGCAATTTCGAAATATCAAGCCGAGATGCAAAGTACTCTTAGGCAAATTCATTTAACTTTCTTAAAATACGTCAAGTTATTTATTATTTATTTATAGGCGGTTGCTATAAAAATTACTGCAGATTTTAAAATCTCTAAAATGTGTCCAAAATTAGGTCACAATATTTTACATCATTAGAAAAAATTTTTACACTGAATTTGGTGCCTCAAGCTTTGTATTGCAAGTTATGGTTTAAGTTATTATTTAAAGTGATATCTGTAGATAATATTTTTGTATAATTTATATATTGAAATATAGAAATCACTAGGGTATTTAAAGCGCTAAAAAATGAGACCAAAGTTATGCTACCAGTTTTATCTTAGCAGTTTTTTAGCTCAAAAATGTTATGGCAAACTTGTAGACATACCTAAAAGGGTTCTAAGACCTCTAGTAATTAATGGAGCACCCTGGAATATGTATTTTTGTTGCCTCATTTATATATATTAAGAGGGGAACTCCAAATTTCTCCAAACTGAGTCAAACCCTTGCTCAAGACCAAGAATCCCTAACTCAGGGTATCCCGTTTCAGTGCCTGTGAATATGCAACAGCGGCTGCTGCAAGGCAACTGCAACTGCATGCAGTTGTGTGTGAATTCGAGTGCATTGGCAAGTGGCCAAGACCGGCAACAACAACAGGAATAAAGTAACAATTGGGCGGGCCGTTAAAAACAGCAGAAAGCAATTAAACTTGGTAACGCAAGAAAAAAAGGCGAGCGGAAGACGCTGCTCTGCGTATACGTGATAAATGATTGCGAAAACTAGGCAAAGGTTGCCACAACTCTCTCCTTTAGCCTGTCTCCCCCCGAGACCTGACAGCGACAGCATATTCCCGTCTAGTCTGGGCCAATTACAAGATTGAACGGAAAACTTTGAGTGCTGCCAGCGAGCGATGACCCCGAAAATTATCGTTCACTTCTCCGCCAGCCTATAAACATTTGAATTTCATTTCATATTTCTCCAGGCAATGCGGGTTATATGCCGCCGCACTCAGCTCTTTGCTTCGCCCTCATTGACATTCATGGCCGGCCATCTATTGAACTTTTTACGCTCGCCTCGCTGGCAAAAATGTCCTTTTATGTGCGTCCTGCAACTTGGCCATTTTGTTGGCGGGTGTTTTTGGGCCATCACACTGCCTGGTCGCAGTAATTAAGCCGCCTCAATGGCTGATCAAAATGGCATCGCTCGCAGACATTTTCAGGCCCCGAGTCGGAGCGCGACAATTTGCTGGTGTTTCTGTGGTGCGTGGCGTTGGGCAAATGTTTGTTTTGCCCGAAATTCCCATAACGGCCAGCCATTTTTGTTATTCTTCTTTCCCTTTTTTTGGTGGTCTTTTTTTTTTTTGTTCTATTTGCGTTTGCGGTGCCTGTGCATATTAAGCTAGAATACGTGGCAGTTTTGGCGGCTTTGTTATCGGCGTGCGCGGTGCTTTGACAGCTCTCTGAGTTATCCCAGAAGAAAAATAACAACAAAAAAATGAAGCGAACCAATTAAAAAATGGAAAGGCCCCAGCAGCCGGCCCGGCGTGTAATTAAAGCGAGTCTGGGACCGGGGGGAATTGCTTTTATCTGCGCCATATCTGCGAATTATTCGAATAAATATTGGCATCCGTCTGAGTCGGTGCGGAACCTTGAGCAAATATGGAATGTTGCCGCGCGCCTCTGACTTTTGATATTAATTGCACAAACAGCTAATGACCGGAGGCCGGAGGCTGGTTGGCAACTCGCCTGTGTCCTGCCAGGACCTCAATTCAGTTTCAATTTGTTGCCACGCATTCCGGCTTGCTCACAATAAATTACGGTATTAAATAAAGTTTGTCAAGAGGCGGAGTGCGGAGAGCGGACGCCTCTGTGTCCGCAAAGGAGCGGCTCCTCCGGCCTCCATCTGGTCTCAATCTGATTATCCCTGGGGCCCCGATGGGCCTCTGTGTGCGTGTGCTTGTGCTTGTGCGGCCTGAAAAATTGCACAATTCTCAAATACACAGGACACAAACACACACACACTCTTACAAATTGGGGCACATATGTTAAATTTCACAGGCCCGGAGAGAGAGAGAGAGAGAGAGACCGGACTACGTGCGGACATTAGATGGCTCTCCCAGGGCAGCCAGGAGACCTGGACCTATCCTCCGGGCTGTCCCCCAAGGCCCAGAACAGTGCGTAGGATGGATTTGATAATTTGCCGGCCGGGCCATAAGCAAAGCTTAGCTAAAAGCCGAGTGAACGGCCCCTAGAACGTCCCCATGATGTATAACAAGGCCTGTTGTGTGGGGTCCAGCCCTTCTGTCCGAACTTTGAGCGACAATCTAAAATAATTTCCAGCAGGAGCGGGCAGGAGCCGACCGGAGCTGCCCCCTTTTGCTAAATGGTTGTCCTTGTCCTATGTAGCACTTAAGCCACATCCCATTATCAGGCCGAGAATTGTCTACACGTGTTGCCAGTGCCTCCACGGAGCGAGAGTTCCCAAAGCTACCAAGTTCCCAAAGGAACTGCTTTAATTATGATTTTGTTTGATTTCGGAATGTGAAATTAAAAGTGCCTGGAGTTCCACAAGTTACAAACCACAACCTGAACTGAGCTGGTGTGAAATTCCAAAATCTGATGGAATACTCAACACATCGTACTCCGTACAGAGTTTCTTACGAACAACGTTGCGTATGCTTAATGTGTGGTCTTAGCATTTTGGCAGGGGGAGGGAAAAAGGAGAAGAAATCTCATGCAACTGCTGTTATTACGAAACTGCTAAAGTCCTGAATGCATTGCGAAGCTTCTACACCGAAAATAAGCTTTATAAATCAAGGACACACACTTCTCCACGGAGAAAACTTTTATTAAGTGACGGATGTTAGTATTTTTTTGGGAGATTCAATAATAATTTATATTTATTTAAAGGGATTTTTAATAACTTTATAACATTTTATAATATTTCAAGGAGCTTCAGAAATCATTAGGAGTTTTAAACCATTAATAATTGTATTTAAAAACAACTCCTACTATTATATTCGTTATATTTAACCTTGAATTTTAAACTTTAAATCATGGGAAGTTCTTAATTCGCTTTTATATTTGATTTCTTTTATTTCTTTCTAATGATATTGATTCATTCTCGTATCAATTACCTTTTCTCCAAGTACCTACCTATTTCTTATGTGAAAAGTAACTTTTCCGACTTAAAATTTGACCACAAATTGAGCTAATTTCTCTGCGTGCATTTCACAATTGCTGCTGAGAGGAAAATCTGCAAAGAAATGACAGGGCTTGGATGCCGGCTCTGTGCTCCTTTTTGGCTCGTATGTGCAGTTATTAATTTTACTGCAACGACTACGACTATACAACTCCGACTACAACTGTCATTGGCCAGCTCGGATAGAGAGAGGAAGCGAGACTGTCAGGCCTTGGACACAATTCCAGCTTCATATCCCTGGCCGAACCAGCTCCGCCCAGAGGCTGTGGCTCCTGTTTGCCAGCATGGTCGTAATTATTTTTAATTATTTCTCCTGGCAACCGCAAGCTGGCTGCAGGTGCAGCCGCCCTGATGTATGCTAGGAAAGTTGTCAGGCAGTTAATAAGCTGACTCTTTTGTGGCTGCAGCCGAGAGGCAATTTGCAGTTGGCTTAACATGCCTCGATGGCTGTTAGTTTTATGTTCTCCTGGATCCTGAATCCTGAATCCTGAGTACTGAGCACTGAGCCCTGAATCCTGGCTCCTGAGCTGCCTGCTGGAGGCCTTAAAGTTGATTTGTGTGCACGAGCGCTATGCTAAGCAAATGTTGACATTTTCTGGGCGACAGTTACAGCTACAGATACCGGGGCAGTGTCACACTCATGGGTGGATCATTTAATAACCTTCTGAAATAAAAATCCAATATGGGACCGCAGTCTAATCCCACTTTGGCTTTTAGCTGCCACGAAAGTCGCTTAATGTGCGGGCAGGGAGTCAAGTCGACTGTCTGTTGACAGCTTTTGCTTTGCGCAAAAAGTGGCAGCAGAAAAAGTTTTGCATACTTTTTTGGCGCATTATATATTAATGATACATTTGCCAACTGTCTGGCCCCGCGGGGGGTCCCAAAAAACAACAAGAAAGGAGCCCCAAGCAAAAGAAACAACAAAAAAAAAAACCCCTGCTGACTTGTCCCTTTCGCCGGCTCATTTCGCAGTCCTGCATCAGTCAGTCAGTGGCACATTTTATAATCCACAATGATTGATATCAGTGTGTGTGTGTGTGTGTGCGTGAGAGAAGGATATGGGATGGTCGCATTATGTGCACTCACTTGACGGAAGCAGCGAGACAAACGAGAAAACAAAGAGCTAGCGCCTAAAAGCCAGCAACACGAAAAATATCGCCACAGTTAAAAATGTCACAGTAAATTCATATTCATTCATTATGTTAAAATCCCCCACGGGACAAACACAAAAGGTCCATGGAAAAGTGCACAAAAACCCCGGCACCGAAAAAGGGACGGATATATGGCGGAAAAACCCTCCCACCCATACACTGGCACAGTCATGTGCATAACGTAGATTGTATATGACAAAAGTGTTGAGCCCGGACTCGGAAGAGCTGCGAGTGTCGCATTCATTTTCATTAACCCGTTTTTAGGCCTGGGCCCCCGCCCCCCATTTTCGTACCCATTCCGCCCCAGCAGCTGATGTATCACTTGCCTAAATCTCCGGCATTCCACACAGCATTTTCTTGCCGCCTTTGTCAGGCCGAAATACATACCTATTTTTCCGTGCAGTCAACGAAAATTTGCTACTTAAATGAATGCAAGTTAGTTATTTTTTTATATTTATATTTATTAAATTTTAAGCCCTTAAACGTGTGCCACAAAGTATGCAGATACATTTTTGAGATAACGATTTCATTGTAAATTTACACTTTATGAAGGCTTTTAAAAACTATCTGACAATATGATTTCTTTTATTTGTTATATTTAAAAACATCCTTAAATCTGATCATTTATAACCTTTTTATAATTAAGGCTTTACTTCGGTACAGTCCTATTTTTCAAAATAAAAATCGACTCTTCGCACACATACCGCAAAGTTAAAATATCAATTTTTATATAGACCTTCCAATTAAATATAGACCTTTGCGTCAAATATCTATACACTATCGATATATCGATATTCTGTGTCACCCCTAGTCTAGACCTTCTTGGTTTAATAGGGTGAGCTTTTTTGTTTTTTTGTTTAACTACTGACAAATACAAATACATAGTTAAAGAATAAAATAAAATAAAACGCAACATAATTTTATTGCCTGATTTTTGTGTCCAGTATAAGCCGGACACCTTTCTCTCTGTGCATTCATCAGCAACTAAAGGAGGGGAACACTATGGCAGGCCTGTGACTTTCTTCGGCTCAACAGATTTCCCACGACCGAGAGGTCCCTACCATGCCTGGCAGGGAGACAAGTGTGCCATGTTTGGGGATAATTGCTCGTGTGCTTGTATGTGTGGTGTTTATGCGAGTGACACGATTTCATCAATTCGATATTCAAGTAGTGTGCGATAAATCGATGAGGTTTGGCAACTTATCGATTTATTGATCCAAGAGGAGTGCACCTTAAAGCGACGTTATATTGCTTTGCCGAAGGCTCGAGATCGAAATAATTGAAGTGCAGCGAGCCGATAAAACGTCTATTTGTGTGAATGTTTGCTTAGCTTAATCGCCTGACAGGCGGCTGTGTGTGCGTGTGTACTTATGGCTTAGGCACACACGTAATTGCTAAGCAGATACACAGGCGCACAGCTACAAAGATACTCAGATACACAGATACACAGCTAACTAGCAGACGGGGGAAAGTCACAGCTGCCATTAACCAATCAGCCGAAAATTTGGCAAGACACTCGGGCCTAGAGATACTTATTGAGCTGTGTGCGGATGTCAGGTGGTTGCCGTTAATTAAATCGCTCAGATAGAAAATTCAAGCAACAGATGGAGATGGAGATGCTGGCGATGCTTGGTGGGACGGGAACTGAAACAAATCAAAAGTGTTTGCGACATTGCAGCTAATTAACATTTTATACTGCAAACAAGGAACGAATGAATCCCCGTTTATTTGCGACTCTCAACTGAAGTTTTTGGGGCGCGTATACGTGATGTGGCCACAGTCGCCCCCGCTCCCGCCCCCCAACTGTCAGCGTAAATATTTAATATGCTAATAAACAACCATATGGCATTTCATTAAATACATTATCATAAAAAAAAATTCCGCACGCACTCTCATAATTTCATTAGCACTCTCTTTCGTCCCGGAGCCGGTTCTTGAGAAATCCTGTTTTAAAACCGGAAAGGAAACAGTGGAGCCGGGCGAGGAGAGAAAGAAAGAAAGCTGGGTAAACATACCCGCCGCAGCTCGATGATTTTGAGAATGAAACGCCAGGCTGGAGTGGGGCGAAACCCTCTTAGCCACATCAGAGGCGTGTTGGAATTTAATTCCGCTTAATGTTGTTGAATGAGCGGAATTGAGGCGGAGGAACCTTCGAATATGGTGAAGTATTTCCTTTCTTTATTTTATTTTTATTTTGGGTTGGCTCCCGGATTGAATTAGCATAGATTGCTCATTCCGAAATGAACACCGTGGCCGCTGACCCGGCTGCGATTGGATCTGGAGTGGATTCGCAAGATATTTGCCCCACTCACACGCGCTGGCCAAGTGGTATCCATCCACTCCTTTTGCTGCTGTAGCCTGCCTTCACAGAAATATGCAAATAATAAGCCCCAAGGAGAGCGGCTGGAGAAAGGGAAAACCAACACAGTGGCAGCGGCGAAAAGAAAAGCCTCTCAGCGGCAGCTCTAAACAGCATTTACAAATAATTTGCAGGGATGAGGAGGACGAGACGACTCGCGCACACAGCGACAAAAGGGAGATCCGTTTTTTACACATCCTTGTACACTTGTAATCATTTTTTGTACAGCTTGCCCGGCCCCGCTTCGCACCCGGCCTGAGCCAAAAAGGATTTATTCTCGTGCTTAACTTGGCTTAGCTGACGGTTTTAAATGTAATTAGTATGCATGTTTGCATTTCGTTAGCGCTGCCGACCGGCGACTGTGAACTTTTCATTATAAATCACGCTTGCACAGCCACGGTGGGAAAGGAAACTTGAGCGTATCCTTGCAGGCATAATGATTGTCGAAAAAAATGTATTTAAATAAATTTTAATTAAAGCCGGTGCGCCATACATAAAATAAATAAATAAAATGAAAGCGAAACTGAGTCCCAGACCGCGACTGAAATGCCAGCAAATTGCTCGAGGGGCTGATGAAAAAATGTGAGGAGACTGGAGGCAGGATCTGTAGGATCTAAAGGCGGAGGCGTGGCAGTGGCTGGTGCTGTTGTTCTACTTACTTTGACTGATGAAGATTTATGCGGCAAAGTCGAGGTTATTGCTGTGGTTGCCAAGGTGCACATACCCCAGACGAGTCGAGAGAGACGAGCGAAGACGAGACATCCAGGATGTGGCAATTTGTTTCGAGTGCTCGTGCTCCTTCTTGTCTCATTGGCAACCAGGTGAGGAGCCAAGCAGAGCTGTCAGCCACTTACTGCCAACAAACCGCGACAGTGACAAATTCAAAATAATTTCATTTTCTCTTTATTTGCACTCGATTATTCATGGGCCCGACCGAAAGTGGCGTTTAATTAAATTTGACAACATCTACAAATTTCCATTTGCCAGTTATGAGTTCAACAGCAAATGTGTGCTTGCCCACATCCTTGATATCCTTGTAGGTTCGTCCTATTCAACTGACCTGGTCCGCCGTCGACATAAGAGCTTTATTCCTTTATTCCAGGTGTTAAGCCGATTATGAGGTCTCATTCTCGTGGCAAGAAGTCTATGGGTCAAGCAATTAAATTTTGTTGAAGTTACATTAATTGTTATGATTATAGCCAGCTTTTACAGTCAACTTATATTCTCGTTTTCTATTTTTAAATGGATAGAAGAAGGTGTTTTTTTAAAGCCACTTAACTATCATTAAGTGATTTTATTATGAGACTTCTAGGTACATTTTTGTAAATTTAAAAATATTATTCTCTTTTGTTTCGTTTATTTTTAAATTGTAAAGTATTTGCTTTAAAAATATAAGAAATCTACTTAAATATTCAAACTATTTTTCCGAAACTTTCATAAATCAAAATAAATATTAAAGAGGTCCTAATTATTTTTCAAATCATCATTAAAAATTATTTTCCTTGTTGTCCCATATTTATCCGGACGGTTGTTGTGAACGAACCATTAAGTGGGAAGCGCACTTAAGTCCGGAAAAGTGTTGGCCAAGCAATTTGCCATTTGGCATTGGCTATTTCCACCCTTTTTTCTTTTTGTGTTGCCCTTTCGCTTTTCCCATGATTTTTGCTTGCCAGCTGCAATTTGCAATTTGTTTGTTTTGGCTGTTTTTCGTGTATCTGCCACCTCTCTGGGGCCTGTTCGCCTTAATGAATCTGGATTATTAATGTGCTCTCGTATTTCTTCACTTGATTATACATGTAATTTGCGCCCAGCTTTCGCTTTGTCCATCTCTCAGTCCTTTCAGCCTGTTTTCGTCCTTTTCCCGCTGCCTCCTTTGACTTTGCTGTTTGCTGATGTTCCCTTTTTGGTTTACATTTCATGATTTCCCATTGTCATTCCTAATTCCCCTGCCTTCCTTCGCCCCCGCCCTCGTGCTGACCATGTCCTAGGAGTATCCTGTTTGCCGGAATGTAAACAAAAACTCGGCATCAGAAACAAAGTAGACACCGACAGCAGCTTATAAATTAGTGACTGACGCAATTAATGAATGGGCCAAATTAATGGAACTTCTGCTCGACTGAGGCGGCCAGAAATGGCAAAAAAATATGAAACTGAAACTGCCGGAGAGCAAAGGTAAAAATAGTATGAAATCCAGTATACCGACCGAAGGGAATGTATATTTTTGTGTATATGAAAAAAGGAGTTCAAGGCTGCACGGAGTTATTTATTGATTTAAAATTGTTTAGTCAGTTAAAACAATGCTCAAAATTATGCGATGAAGTAGATGATGGGTTTTACATCCATTAAAAATATCCCAAAACAATCCTGAACACAGCTTAAAAATAGCATAGCATTGTAAATAAATATAATCTATAAAGCTAACAATTTTCCACAGAGAAATACAGGCCAGGCATTTACCCTACGAATACCAGGTATAAACAGCTTTGCGCTGACCCAGTTTCCAATTAAATTGTTTTCCCCAGAACCGTTTAATTGACTTCCAAGGGGCGCAGTTTCAATGAGTTGCTGGGAAATGAAATTTCATGAAAATTTTAAATCATTTTCCCGGCTTAGCCGGTTGCCGGTGCAAGTCTGAGTTGCACTCCACAAAAAAAACTATACTTAATCATTTAAATTGCATCAAGAGCCAGCCAGCCGGGCAATCCAAATGTATTTAGCCACAGAAAGTATGCCACAGCGAATTCCTTTCGTTGGCCATAAAAATAAAAAAACAGTGCAATTCAAATGGCCGCAAGGAAGCAGAATCCAAAAGCAAGGATGCCGAGTTGCAGAGATAAGTAAATCATGCAACAAGAGGAAGCTGCAAGCTCTTAGGGCTGCCCCGTAAACGGGGAAACTGTATATAAATAAGTTTTGTATTAATCATAGAAATGGCCGGCAACAATGTGCCTGCTAATGGCGGAAATTTTATGGCTGCTCTTGCAACATTTAAAAATACGAGAAGAGAGGCAAGGGAGGAAAGGACTGCAAGGTGTTTTAACTGCATTGCGCTGCTGGCTAAAAATGTTATTACATTTTCTGCTCAAAAAGCCAAGTAATTAGTTTGGATACTCGACCCTCGGGCAGAGATACTCATTACTCCCTTAGTTGTGTGGCTTCCAGGACTTTGGCCTGGCGTGGAGTGTCCCTTTTATGCTCGGACCAGGCTAATGAATAAGAATGTGTCTGCCCTCTGTGAAGGCGATAAACGTTTGCTGTGATTATTTGATTGGAAAGCCGTAAAAGCAGGCCAGGATGTGTCCGCATGTGAACACATCCATTACCCGCACACACACAGACTGCCCTTTAATGGCCTCTTTTATGGATACGGACTGCAATGCGTATGCGTGTACTGCCTGTCATTGATCGCCCTTTTCGTCAGTCATTAAAATGTTTATGCCCCAGTCTGTCGGTCCGATTCTCGTGGCCTAATTGAAGAACTCTTGAGCCGCCTACATTCGGGCTTTCGGTTGCGTTCGCTTCGGTTCGCTGGCCTTAATTAGGTTGTAAAACTTTAATTACGACTCGGCGCAATCAGCGCAAATCATTTGGAATTTATACCTACCAGGCCCGGCTCCCAGATCTAATTTGAATGGCCATGGACTGAGTGACAATCATCCATCTGTCCCTGTCGGCGCATTAATGGAATATTCAATTCCTCAAACATTCATGGTCAGCCCCTGGATCGTGTGTTCTCTCTGTTCTCAGCGGAACAGAGTGATGAGCTGTGCTTAAAGTTGCCTGGCCTGCCAGCTTCACCAAGGCGTAAAATCGATTTCGTGATATATTAGAAACACACATTAACGTAGACACGGGCTCGGTCCGACTCCGACTCCCGGCTCCCGGTTCCCGCTCATATGATAGTCGTAGTCAGACGTAAAGAGCCGTGGGCATAAATTGGATGGGCGCCCGGCTAACAGACACACAGCGCAGCCAACTCATCAAAATGCAAAACAAAATACGCAAAAGTAATTCCCATCTACATCAAGTTATTTATTTTCTCATATTGCCACAAGATGTTCCAGCCGTGGAGCATCATTTACTTTAATTGTGTGTGTGTGTGCCGGGGATGTGTCAGTGGAGATGATATTCGAATAAGTTTGATGGACCAAGCCTTACTGGTAGCATTAAGGGCCTTACAGTCGCTTTAAAAATCCCCATAGAGCGCACATTTTGTTGCGTTTACGAATTTACAGGCTGGCTTTTGGGCTTTCGTGTGGCTGACGTTAAATTGAGTGCCGTAGTGAGGACTGTAGTGACAGCGACAGTTGAAACTGTAAAAGGGCGACCGCAAAACGTTTTTCCCATATTCATATAATTAAGCAAACTATTCAAATATGACGCATACGCCATGTGGTCGGGCGTCAATTAGCGCCAACCGACTGACTGCAGTTAAGCATGCATAAATCAGTCGTCGCGCATACGCCACGTTGTCCGGACTGATTCAAGTTACTTGTGTCATGCGGCTTTTACAAACAATACAATTGGTTGACAACATGAAATCGCATCAAAATGCTACCAGCCCAAGGCCGTTGTTCGCGCCAATTGACTACATTTTGACTTTAATCCCTCCCTTGCACTCAATTACCAATTGGCCAAGTTAAATTGGCTTTGTCACAAAGCCAACAAAGACAAACTTAAAGTGGCTTTTGTTAGTTTCCCTTGCTATGGCTTCAGCACTTGGCATTTGAACATTTCCTCCATTCAATCAATTATTAAATGTTTGGCCTTCATGTTTGATGGCTGACTGTAAATCTGAATTGATTAACTCATAATTAGTGCACTTTGCGTTTATTTCGATGACAGGCATTGAAACAAACAACGCACCTAATTAAAAGGACAATTTATAAATTATTGAACTAATTGAGGGCGTCGCGGGAGGTGTATAATCTGTATCTGAGTGTGTGTGTGTGTAGCATACAATTCATAATTTATTTTTGGGCCCAAGAAGTCAGCCAAAAGTGCTCGGAAAGTTTTTAGCTCACAAAAGTGATGAAGACGGAGCTAGATTAAAAGTTCCTGGGCCCAGGGACTAACAAAGAAGTGTAACCAAGGCTAACCGACATGAAATCAGGTTTTTGGCTGCCAGGGGTTAAATGAGCCATGCTTTTTTGGGGCCAATGTGTGTTTGTTGGTGTAGGAGTTCAATTAGCCGCCCAAACAATGAGCTGCACTCGCTTCTAGATGTTATCCCAGTTGCTGTTATTGTTGTTGTTGTTGTGGTTTTCGGGTTACATAAGTTTCCTTGAAGTAAATGGGCGCTTTTTGGGGGGGACGGGACCACCGAGTTCTAATTTCCAACTCCCGTGGCATATTAGTTGCCGTTGTTGCTGCCGCTGCTGTCGCCTGCTTGGGAAATGATGTGGAAAATTATGCGGAGCATGCCTCATGCAAATTATGATTGTGTTGATTATGACGCATTAAAGCTAAACGAAGCAAAGACTTTGTTTTGCAACAGGCCCCGGCAACAGGAATTAGCATACAGATTCCCATTGGCGACACGTAGCCGTATTTGAAAGACTTAAAGTTTTCCGTTTTCCGCTTTTCCGCTTTCCTGTGCGCCGCTTAGCCAGCCGGCTGTTGGCTGGCCGTTTTGGTGTTGATGTTGATGTCGCAGGCCAGGCATAAAATTACAAAGGCCTCCTGGAATGGCATACTTTCAGGCGTTTTTATGAGTGCTAACAAGCTCATAGAGCAGACCATTCCCTTCCCGGCCAGACGGGCCAAGCCCACACCAAAGTGAAGACATTAGCAGTGAGCCGGGCAAAGTAACCCAAAAATGAAGTAGAGCCTCGGCGGCACAAAGGAATCTGGAGGCAAGCTCCAAAAAAAAAAAAGAAATAGAAAAAAAAGAAACAGGCAGCATACAGAGGAAGAAAACCATATGATGGCGGAGTCGGCCACAATCTCTCATAGTAGTAGCTATATATAGCATAAAAGGTTATCGATTCCACTGCAGTAAATATTTGTATCTTTTTATTAAGAAATAAAGTATTATACGTTGATTTTATAAGAGTTAATACCTTTAATCTGAGGAACTTCCAGCGGAATGGAAAATGTCTCTAAAATAGTTCTATAAAATCCGCTTAATTCTTCAGGTGAATTCTAATACAATATTCGATGAGAAAATACCCAATTGATTATCTATTTGAAGTATATTTTCTCACTGTGCAAAAAGGCAACGACACACCCTTAATTCCACTTCTCGGGATGGAGAAAAAAATGCCGTCATTTGCATGCATTGTCAGGCGCAGGTTGTGGGGGGGTGGTGGCATCTCAAAAAGAAGAAAAAAAAAGGTCAACTTGGGTCCCCAAATTGGCACAATAGTTGCGTAGGTGTTGAATTTGTGACCGGACTATGAATAAGCTCCATTCGCTCCCCACTCCTGGACAGCAGTTTTCCTGCTTTTTTTCCTGTCCTTTTCCCCCAGCAAACATATTTATTTGCACACTTTCATTCGTTCGAGTCGTTATGCGTTCATTGTATAGTGTGTGACCCACCGGCGACACCAACAACAACAAGAACAACAACAATGATACTCAATGCAAATTGAATAGAAGACAGAACCAGAGCCGAGGTAAAGCCAAAGCCAGGGCAGATCCTTCGGACGTGGCGGGATGAACTGTGTCCCAACTTGTTGACTTTTAAGCCCAATAGAGTCAGCCATTAACTTGAGAGTTTTGTAAGTAGATATATTTACTTGGCATTCACCCTGTCCTGTCCTGTCCTGTCCTGTCCTATCGGTTGGCTTTAAAGTGCCAGCTCATTGTGGCGGAATATTTAAGAGCTCCACCTCCATGACGTGGCACCCAGTGCCGAAAATCAATTCCAGGGAACACGAACAGCTCGGCGCCATTAAAAACACACGAATATGCAAAGTGGCCGCGACGGGAGATGAAGTACAAACCAATTTGCATTTACATTCGGCTGATTTCCATGGAAGGCTTAACAACATGATGCTCTTTCAGGAATACCAACATGACTTGGGCTGTTTCTATTAGAGAATACCACACGAAAAGGTGTCTTGGTGGGAAAATATTAAGTTTTCTTGATTTTTAAAATATATAAAAGATATCTATGAACAGTTTGTACATTAATATATCATTTAATACTTTAAACTTATATGTCAAGGCTTCGTTTAATTATTTCTTTAATGAAGTTCCACAACTATTGATGTAAAATCATATAAAAAGGCAGCCAAAGGTGATAATGTCAATGTCCGTCTGTATATAATACATTTGTGCGGAGTCGCTGTGAAAATTTGAGTAAAATTGGATGACATTAAATCAAGCAATTAAACAGTAAAGATTCTGTGTATGCGGAACTACTCTTACTGCAACAACAACATTTATGTTGGCTGTACCATGCTCAACACATTGCCAAGCTTGTTCCTAGCAATATTTGTCATCTCGTATCCAAACTTGAACATAATTAGACAAAGTAATTTAGCTATTTGAATACATCTTCTATATATTTTACTCACAATACTTTTGGTACCAGGTATTTCATAGTCGAGCACATTCGCTGTATCTTTCTTACTCCTTGTTATTTACTTTGAAAAGTCTATTTAAATTCTCCTTAAAAAAAATAATCAAGCATACAATTAAATATTTTTACAACTTCCAATAAAAAACTCTCAGGAATGGCAGAAATTTTCCGTCAGCTGTCGATTCAGGAAAAAAAAACCTTGTTACGCCGCTGATTTCCATGGAATGTCCTCACTAATTGCTTCAGCTTTCGACGAAGACCTGGCGTTGCAATATAATTATATTGCTCGGCGGTTGTGCCTATGTCAAACCATTAACTGTAAAATTATGGCTGTCATTTACAAGCACTTTCCTCCGCACCACGACAATTTTTCCTTAATCCCCCGCCTGGCCCTGGAAATTTATTTCGCTTTCATTCTTGGGCAAATGCCGGTAAAAATTTCAATAAATGCCTGGGCCATTCATTACAATTTATTCGCGGGATTTTGTTATTATTTTTGCAAGCGAAATTATTCAAGAAGCGCTTGGGAAAATCGCACAGCCAAAGGTCTGGCTGTTTGGCACAATTTTGTGGAAGCGAGTGCGAGTCTCGGGCCCCCATTCCAGAGACTGTCGCCTGTCGTTCTGTCAGACATCCAGCATGTGGAAATTCGTGGCACACACAATAAGCGAATCAGCTGCGTGGCCACGGGAATATCCTGCGAGGAACTTCGAGCTGACTTGAGTCGGGCTGAGTCTATTGTTTCGCAAAAAGAGGATGTCAGCGACAGCCAGTTCGAGCCATGCCAACTGCAAGTGCAGTAAATCCATTTTAAGGCGCATGTAAGACGAGGGAGACTGCGCAAAAGTAGAGGAAAATGGAAAATGAAAAACGAAAACGAACGAAAGACTGAAGTCAAGTCAAGAGGAGGGACCCGATTTCCCTTTTCCCTTTTCCCCTGTCTCCTGACCCCATCCCGCTGCCAGTTGCAGTTGAATATTTTACGCACTGATTAAAGCAAACGAAACTTTGGCATCGCCATTTGCATTCCCCCCATTCACGAATTCGCTGGAGACTTTTCCCCAGCGCGCATGCATATTAAATGGGATTTTTCTTCGCTTTTTCTTTCGCTGATGCAGCATTTCGTTGTAAGTTGTTTACTTTGTCGGCAAAAACTTTTGCAGTGTTAATGTGCTTAACAGTTCGGGGAAGGCGGCGAAGGCGGCAAAGGCTTCATAAACACCGCAGGCTAATGAGGAGCAACCAGGCAGCATTCCATGCTGGAGGCTGCCGTCTAGACATGGCTTAGTGGGTGCGTTCCATGTAAGCCCTCAATCCTCAATCCTCAATCCCTTTGGACCAAATAAAAATGCTATAAAAATCACTCATACGCAGCGTTCACCCCCTCGACGGGGTAACCTAATTTGATGTGAGAGAGTCTTCAAGGCGATGCTAACAGTGACCGCGACCTACGTCAGATGTCCAGACAGTGGGCAAGGGGTTTTCACTTTAAGAAATGGTTGCGAAGGAAAAGTACTTAAAATTCCAAACAATTTAACATAAAATGTGATAATAGATAATATAATTAAATATATTTCTTAACCCCAATTAAACTTCAACTGAATTATAAAGCGGAAAATAACAATTCATGGAATATGCCTTAAAGTTCGAGCCCTCTTTTATAAGACTCTCAGGCAAGGATAATTGTGTTAGCCTTATTTCTTTCTGTGCATCAGTTGCCTGTTCTTATCGACCAAGCAAAAACGGCTAATAAAATGTGCTAAATTATGACAGGACATTGCCGCAGAGAGGGAGATAGGGATGGGAGAGCCGTGATAGAGCGACACAGCGCGCGATACCACAGTCGCATAGGAATTGACCAAATGGCAATGGCCCAGAGGCCAGAGTTCTTAGCTGGCGGCATTTTGTTAAATTAAATCAGAGCGGCTAGCAAAAACCGTCCGCCCCTCTATATCTATCTCGCTCCGAAATGAGGCACATAATCATGAAAAAGTCAGCAATAACAACAGCAGCAACAACGCCAGATAGCCATAAAAGCGTCGCCCAAAAGTCTGCAGGATTTTTTGTGTGTGTTACCCACAGTGTGTATGTGTGTGTGGTTGTGTGTTTGTGCTTTGTTTTCTGTCCTGCCGCCTGCTTTAGCTTTTGCCCTCACACACAGCCACAGAGAGAGAGAGAGAGAGAGCGACATACGTAATAGTGGCCCGTATTGTATTGTTTCCTCGTTGGCCGTTTCACTCGGGGAAAAAGTCGGGGAAAACTGGCGAAAGTTCAATGGCTGCATACAATACAATTGGGTAGTATTGGCCCTTCGTGCTTTGCACGTTTGAGTGGGGCACTAGTTGTGAATGTCATTTTTGCATTTCTGCTTTGAAGTCAACCGGAAAATTTTCAAGGCGAACTCTCTCTCTCTTGTACTTTTGACCAACTTAAAGGCAGTGGCAAACAAAGCGGCACAGAGATGGCACAAATGGTAAGTTTGCCAAGATAGAAATCAATGCCAGGACTTGTTTATTGTTCAGCCAGGACACTTTTGTTCAGCTGACTGGACTTGGATTGGAGGGGACAGGGTATATCCGTAAACTATGTCATTGCCGGCTATCTTTAAGTGGTCGCCTCTGAGCCCGATCTGGGTGTTCCACTCACTGCTGATTGCTTTGAGTTCAATCTGTCGATTTAATCAGCAGGATAATTGCCTCCAATGTAACCAGAACCAAAACTGCAATCGAACGAACGAACACTGGCATTTGTGTCGTTCCGTTTGTTAGCATATCAGCGGGTAATTAATCAACACGATAGGTTATGGCTACTTATGTTTCATACACAGCGAAAATTTGGGGCGAAGTCTTAACTTCTACGAATTAAATACATTTTTTATTCAAAACAGAAAGTTTCAGGACTCTTAGTATTCATAAATTTATATATTGTTATTAATATATTATTAGTATTATTATTATAATATTATTAGTATTCGGAGTACTTAATTAATAAAAAAATGCAATTTATAAACATATATACATATATATTAGACTCACACTTTTTCGTTCTGTGCAATCGCGTCACTGATTGTGTAACATTCCTTGGTATCAGCTCCCGTTACTCATACGCCACGTTGTTCAATTATTGCGACCAGCCGGCATCGCTCCATTCGGCCGTTCTCATTGGCATTCGCCAGGCATAATTTATGGGCTGGCAGAGCGTCTAGGCCATAAATTAATTGTCGCGCCTAAGTGCGCACACTGTCGTCTGAGCACTCGGATCGACCGAGTGGAGGCAAGCAAACTTAATAGAAAATTGCCAGCATCGGTGGCACCAGGTCCTGGTTGCGTGTGTTGCAGAGGCTAAAGTGAAATATGACCGCTGGCAGCTGAATGGCTGCGTTTGGTGCCAGCGAATGGCCTGCAATATGCCAATGATAATTGCTCCAACATTACACATACGCCGTGTGGCCGGACTTTACGGTTTTATCGCCGCCATTAAGTGTAATCAATTTTTCGAAAAGGCAAGGCGATGGCAACAACTTTTACCCTTTTGTCGGTTAACCAATATAGGATTTCATTTACAAACAATAAAGCAGCTGAAATTGTTTTCACAATTGTGTTCCGAGTGTGCTGCGAGTGGAAATGCAATTGCGATTGCGAACAGGAAGCGGAGTCAAATCGATTTCGATCATAAAGTATGTGTGTCAGGCTGGGGGGGAGTGGTGCATGTAAACAGCTCGAAAAGGAGATTTTGTGCTCCGATTAATGTCTGTATTTAAGTGAAGCACACTTCGAGGCGAAACTGCTGAGCTCAGCTGTGTGGGAATCTAACCCGAATGAGAACCTGCCAACGCCAGCAAAATGATTGTGTGTGTGTGCTGCTGCTGCTGCTGCTGCTGCTGGCGTTGTCAACACACGCTCGAGGATGCAGCGGGTGTGGTGGCCACAAGGAGTCATAGATACATGTGTTTGGCAACGAGTATCTGTGGCAAATATCTCCTTTGGGCCTGCCACCTTCAAGTGTGCTGCCTGGAATCCTTCAGTCTTGAAGCGATTCCTGATAATTTCTGACTTTTATTTCTCATTTGCTGGTCGATCTCGGCTCTCCACACATTCGTCACATGTCGCCATCTTAGCATTCATCGTTCGTTTATCTGATTTCGTTTTCGATTCTTTATTTTTTTTTTTTTTGGCTTTTGTATCCCAGCTAGAAAGTTTTTCTTCTGGGATTTTTTTTGGGAGGGAGGTTTTCGGTGTGACATGTGATGCGCATCACAAATGCAAATGCGAGAGCGGGCGGTTTTTAAATAAGGCACGGCTCTGGGTGATAGAGCGGTTCATCTTTGCAGCATTTCCATGGGATTTTATGCTCATTGAAATGCGACATAGCTGGGTCTAACGAAGTTCCAAGCCAAGAGTCGCACATGATGGCCTAATATGTCGCCGCTCTCACTTATCGTGCCTCATTGTGAGTCATGACCGCCTCTTTTTATAGTTGTGCCCCGATTTGTATGCGTATTTGTATTTAAGCATTCATATGGCCACATTAGCTATGCCATGCCCCTCCAAGAGGGGGGAACGAAATGCGAAAGAAAAATAATCATAAATTCCAAATGCGGCACTTATAAGGCCAACTGAGTGATGAAATGACGGGGCGGGTCGGGGAGAAGGCGGTCGGGAGAGGCGGAGGCAAGCGCAGAAAAGCAGACATTGTTAGCCATAAAAATGGCGACACACAGAGGACAAAAACTTTGCCGCACACACAACGAATAGGAAAAACCACGACCCCAAAAGGACCTTATTTAAAAACGTGGCCAAAAAAACCCAGCCAAATCTGCTTAACTTTGTCTTCTTTTGACTCCTTATTCAAACATAACTCTGCTGATTAAATGTCCAATATTTTGCTGTCCAATTTTCATGTTGATTTCATTTGCCAACGCAAATAGAGTGGCAAAGTGGCAAGAGCAATTTGCTGCACAAATATTTGGATGTATCCGCTCGCTTGCTGCGCTGCGCTTGGAGCCAAAGCGGAAACACTTTGCCCGGCATAATCGATAGTGGAGCATATTTAAGGAGCTCCAGCTGTGTGTGCGGCTCCCAACACCCAAGCCAGTCTAGACTCCTAACTCCAGACAGTTGTGCCCCGTCGAGTGCATCGACTGAATGCCACTCAGCGTGTCAGGGCGATGTCAGTGCAACTTAACCTTAAGTGCCCGGGATCATGGACAATCCAAGGCTCCGCTTGGTTACACATGTCGGCAGCCGATTGGTATTAACTGGGCCAAGACAGAGTGAGCAAACATCAGTCACCTGTCAATTTATCATATATTGTTTTCATAGTAAAGATGTTATTTCTAGTGCTTAATGGGTTGTTTTGTTAATTGTTTTGTTTATAATTAGCCAACATCGATGGCTCATTAAGCAAAACATTAAGATTTAATAGAGAGCATTATATTAATTGGTATTTCATGTTTTTAAAGAGTATTTTTTACAGTATAAAATTTGTTATAGACTCAGTTTAATGTGTATTCTCTGCTTACCGAAAGTAATTCAACTTACACTACATTTCACGCTCAATTAGAACGTTTTTCCCTTCGATTTTCGCTAATTTCAATTTATGTTCGTTTCGGCGCGAATTGGCTCCATAAATATTCATATGTTCGGCCGCGCGAGCCCCCACACAGACACACACACACAACCGCAAACATTTTCCACCACATTTCCTAATTTTCGGGTTGAAAAGTCGACAAATATTTTGGGTCCTTCAACCGCAGCTCAGGGCGGGGTTCCCCTCTCGTCCTGGGGGCCATGCATCATGTTAATTTTGCAGGCGCCGAGCGTTTTTGATTAAGCGCACGCTTAAAGCCCAAGCCAAAATCTGACAGCAGCCAGCTGCCAGTTGGCCATTATCGATAGCCAAAGTGGGCCAGAGTGGCAGGGCAAACAACAAACAAACGCGGCTAACAACAAATCGGAGCCATCGACAAGTTGGGCAAGGCATTTCCCGGCCGCCGCATCGTTAATTTTCACAGCGTGAGCAAATTTTCCATGCATAAACTTAAAATTAGTCCAAAGTTCCACATAGGGGGGGAGGGAGTGGGGAGGAGCGGCCTGGGCTGGGCCTATTTGTATGTGAAAAATCTTTGGCAGTGTTGGCCATAAATTGCATGCTCGCTGATAAACAATAAATTAAGTTCAGTTTCGCTTCTCCACCGCCCCGCCGCTGCGCGTTTTCCGCCCAACGAATTTCCCACGCTTTTCCGCGCCGTTTATGCGCCACGCACGCATACGTGCAGCATTCCTAAGCTAATTTTCGCTCGCTTTTGATACCCTGTTACCTATCTCTGATCTAAGGGAGGGAAAGTGGCGACTGGGTAGGGTATTAGCGGGTCCTCTATCTGGGGCATAGCTTGAGGCCAGGCTGGGCTTAGGCAGGGTGAGAAAATAATCATAATACGTGGGGAAACTTCGCTACGAAAAGGAGTAATAAATAATGATTATAATTGTAGGAAAAATACAGCAATTTATTTAAAAAAAATAAAATAAGTAAATATATATTTAAATAATCTATGAACATATTAAAAAATATTAAAAGGTAACTGCAATTAATTTCATAGACACGAAACATAATTATTTATAAAAAAAGCTCCACTTTATAAACCATTTGTTTTAGTTTAATTTTGTATTTAAAACTGGGCAAGTTCTGTATTTTTAACTATTTATTTTATACCTGGACCTTAATTAATTTTAATAAAATTTGTTCCAAGTCAAAAACAACTTTTATTAGTTCATATTTATACTTAAAAATAAAGAAAACTGTACTTATATACTTTATTTTCGCTAGTTCCCTCTCCTTGTTCCAAAAAAATAGAAGATTTTCAAAAACTGGCTTAGGAAAATGAGAAAGCGTTTATAAATGCCAAAGGAAACTTTACATCGAGTTCCCTTTTAAATAAATATTAGTCTTATGACACATTTAAAGCGCATCCCGGCTTCGTTTTCCGAGTTAAACTTTTTCCCCGATGCTCCTCTTACATTATTATCTATGCTGAAATGTTTTGCATATTGCCCGAAGATGGAAAGCCGCACGTACGCAAATGTTGCGGGTGCGCATTAAATTTAACTTTGTGTTCGAAATTTTCGAAAAAAAAAAACGAAAAGTGCGAGTAAATCGTAAAATTTGTCATGTGCCACAAAAGGCAGGCAGAGCCAGCGCAACCGCCAGTTCCATGGCTGTGGTGGTGGCGTCGATTCGTGTTTTCACGTTGCTACGCATGTGGAAAAGTTTGCGTATGTTTTCCAGCTGGCTCTGTGTGTGTGTGTGTGTGCGTGCCTTGGCGAAAGTTTTCACTTCTTTTTCGCATTCACATTTTTTGTTCATTCGCTTGCTCTTTTTTTTTTGTGGCGCGTGCGGAAACGGAAATGTGCAACAGCAGTTTTGCTCCGTCTCCGGGCGATGGATAGCTGGAGCTCTTTGATTCCCGGCTGCCAGTTAGTTGAGTTCAGTTCAGTTCAGTTTAGGTGGAGTTCGATAAGCCGACCCAGCAGGAGCTCTCGTCTCGTATCGCCTCATTCAATTATTCGTATTCCAGTTGGCTGCATGCGATCTGCGCCGATTTGTACCGGGCTTTGATGTGCGAAAACTTTTGCCCAGCGCACTTCCCTTCGTTTGAGCCACAGCTGCCTTCTGGGCGCCACGAATTGATGAACTTAGTTTACCCCGTTTTGCCCTGCCGTTATCTTACTTGGCGGCAGGACCCAACTTTTGTCCTGCTTTGACATATTTAGTGGGGCGGAACTTTTGCCGTGGCCATAAACTTGGCCAAAGTGTGCTGATGACCGGAAAACATTTTTACCATCATAATTAGCATCTTTTCTGTTGGCGGCGAACAAAAGCGCAAATAATTGCGCATATAATTCTTTGGATAACTTTTTTTTTCTACCATAATACCTTTAGTTTATTTTCAGATCATGAAAGCTGAGCCTTTCTATTGAGCAAAAAACAAAGCAATGAAAGAAAATTCTGCTAAATTATAATTATATCAGAAAAGTCAAGAAACTGGGACAAAAACGTATTAAAAACTTTACAATATATATTAAATATCATATCAGAATAAATTGCATTCATGTTTCCTTTTAAAGCAATTTATTTTAACTTGAACTCTTATTCAGAATCATATCAGTTTCCTGTTTGTCAAGTATATGAAATAGTCGGGCTTAAGGAAGCAAAACATCATTATGACAGGACTTGAACGGAAAGTAAACCATATCTATGGCTTAAAAAAAACGACATCATCGATTCCGTGTAAGAGCTGGGCTCTTTTTGAGTATTTTCAAGTTGAAGTCCTTCACTCACGGAGCAGCAAACAAATGCCGAAAGAAATAAAAATGAAAGTATAATTGTTTGTTGAGGATTTTTTGTGTGTGCCACACTCACACACACATCCCTCTCAGTCGTTCATTTATTTGTTTTTCTGCCTGCTCGTTTTTGAGCAGAATTTTTATGCGAATTTTATTACTTTTCAGTTTCAGTTAGGGCTTTGGCAGCCACCAAAAGTTGTGGCCAGGGATCGGGCTGGCCGCCGCCTGCGTATGTGCGAATGAAAATGAAAATAAATTTCCATTTGGCACAAGTTTTTATGCCGCAGAACTCGCTAAACCCCACTCTACCAATTCTCTTCTATATTTCTAGGCTATAGCGCGGCACTGGCGCCCACGCCGCCCACGACGACGACCACCACCGTCTCGCCCTCGAACCTGCTGCCCTACTTCGACTTTGATGTGCCGCGCAACTTGACCGTAACCGTCGGCCAGACCGGCTTCCTACACTGCCGCGTAGAGCGGCTCGGCGATAAGGATGTAAGTACGAGCAGGAAGTTTGTGAAAATGTTGAAAAGGCTCAAGCCATTTCGGGGGTAACATCAACGCACACAATACTCTATTAAATATATTATTTATTTATTATTAATGGAAACTCCAAAGATAGAAAACGAAATAATAGTTTCGAGTCAGTTAGAGTTCTCATATAAGTTCCTTTTTCATTTTTAATATATATTTGATAGAAAATAATTGAAATATTCAAAAAACCTGCTAAAAAAAAGTTGAAAAACCTTTTGCATACACTTTTAAAAATTCCATTATTACCAAGACTTTTCAACCAGAGAAACTCTTAAAACTTCCTGAAGCTGTAGCTCTTAGAATATTCCCCATGACAGCGCCAGCCCAGTTAGCAATGGAATCCGTCCAAAGAGCAGGGTAACAGGGTATATAAGTCAATGGCTTAACATATGGAAATTGTGCGAAATAAATGAAAATTCCGCTTGGGATTTGCAGGCACTCAATCATTCTGCCCGTGATTGCCAAAGCATTGGGGCTGCGGCTCCACTTCGGTTCAGTGCGAAATGATTGAAGGTCGCACTGGGTTGTTAACCCTTCCCTGTCAAATGTGGGCGGAGCCCTGGCAGAGCCGGGGCTAATATGTCAACATCACGGGGCATATTAGGTGGGCGGCCCGGTTCTCCGTTAGCCGGGCTTAGTCGTTGTGGCCAGTGGTCCTGGTCCCTGTACTGGTCCAGGGTGGTGACAGATAGTCCAATCATTCAAAATTCAGGCACTCACGCTCAGTCCTTGAACCAGTGTGCATTAGCAAGCAGGACTCGTGCTGTTATTAAATGGCAGAGCGGCAGGCTCTGGCAGGCCAGTCAGAGTCGGGTGAGTAGGGGAAATAGGGGGGCCTAGACCAAATTACCGGGTGATTTCGAGGCTGCACTCGAGGCAGCGGAGAAAAATTGCCAAACAAGACAGGCGACAACTGAGCAACGTCCTGTGGGAGTTGCCAGCCTTAACGAGTGCCCCCGAATCCTTGCCAGCCAGCCCGCCCGCCTCCTTCCCGTGCACACGCTCCCAAATAGACTGCTAAAGCAAAATGACTAATTTATGAGCCATCAATCACGTGACTGGCTCAGCCATCAGCCTCGTGCGCCCGTGTTATCGGCTTTAATTTGCTCGCTTTTAAGGCGAAGGAGAGAAGGGGGCGAGCGAAAGGATGGGGCGTAAGCCGAGGCCGGAAACCGGAAGTTGTGCGCCTTGGAGGAAGCAGCCAAAGTGCAGGCACGAACCGAGACAGGAAAAGGAAGAGCAACTAGAACAGGAGTTGAAACAGGAGCACCGGCAACATCATCGTCATCATCATCAGCTGCTGGGGCGGACTCAAGTTTACCCATTTAATTCAAGCTCTCATCGGGAAAGTTCATTAAAAGCATTGAAACTACATTAAACAAATGACAGGCAAACAACGAAAGCCAAGCAAAATCCTTGCCCTTGAGCCTTAATTACTTGCCCAGGCCCAGGACGAGGCCCACGGAGACCCAGTCCAGTTTTTGTCATTGGCCGTTCAGTTGCCGCCTTCCTGTTGAGATTGAGATTGAGGTTGAGGTTGAGGTTGAGGCTGAGGCTGAGGTGGCTGCTGCTGCTGATTCTGCTTTTGCCTGTGCTCCTGCTCCTGCCTCTTGTCGCTCTCATTGGCACTTGCGTCAGCAATCGATTGGACGGTGGCTGCCACCACGGCGGCCAGTATCTCGCTGTCCAGGCGGGCGCCCCACGTTTGGGTCACCTTCTCATCGCCATGTTCCTCGTCACTGGAGCTGATCGTTATGCCAGTCGTCTGGGCGGGTATCTCGTGCTGATCGTGATGGGTGAACATGGAGGCGGTCGTCGAGGCCGTCTCCAGTTGGATGGCCCGCAGTAGGCGGCTCGGGTTGGGGAAGGGTCGTCGGTTCTCAAGGATTAGTTTGATGTCTCGCGCAGATTGCCACCAGCTAATAGGAAGAGGGATACAATATATAAGGATATATCTTATCAGCATGATAATTACCGATACCACGGCGTTAGCTGGGACTTGATCAGCATGTAGATGTTGGCGAAATACACAGTAACCTGAGGACGGGCATATTAAAGGAGTTAGGGAAAAGGGAAGAAACCATCACCACCGTCATGAACAGGAAGAACAGCATCCACGACTTGGTCCATAGCTTGCTCAGGCCCCAGGAGTGTGTGTGCAGTGCGTAGTACTGGATGCCCACCAGCAAGGTGCCGATGATGCCAAAGGCCACCAGAGTGAGCAGTGAGAACATCTGGCAGTCCTCCTGCAGGGCCCTCCGACTCATGGCCCGCGAGTACCACAGGCGCAGCGACTGCAGACAGGTGTACCTGCAACGGAAGCTGTCTGGTGAAGTGTACATCAGCCACACGAAAATACGCCGTCACGCGGCACAAAGCCACTAACAAAGACGACCTAGCAATTAGGAGGCGTCACCAAAACACGGAGCAGGAGCTGCGGCAGGAATAGCCGCAAAGCCAAAGCCAGGCTCAGCTGATTAAAAAGATCTGAGCCGCAGGCGTCTTTCATCTGCTGCCGGTTCGAGTGGCACCTGCCAACTGTCATAGGCCAACAGGCATCAGCTCCAAAGCTGCACTCGGAAAAAAATTGTTAATAAAAATGGAATTATTATTATATATTTTATGGGATATTTGATGAATGCAAATGTGCGACTATTATTTATGTTTGAAACTCGTTATTAAAGTATAGACATAAAACAGCAAAAGATAAAATTCGATATATTAAACAATATATTAATTTATCGCAAACTCTCGACTTATTTATTGACCTTGTCTTGAAGTTTATACCAAGCGTCGATGTATCAATATTTTCTGTTTAATCTAAGCTTAAGCTTTTTTTTCACAGTTCGATATATCAAACAGAATATCGATTTTCCGCTTATATATCGGAAAATATCGATTTACCGCATGTATATAGCAAAATATCGATTTCTATTTTGGCTTTCGCTTTAAATATCGATACAATATTAATATGTTAATGTATTCTGCTATTCCTTTACCTCAAAAGCAGCAAAGGATATTCAATATAAACTTCTCTTATATATATGTTATTATATATCGCAACTAGTGACTTTCTATTTCCAAATGCGACTTAAAATTACGATTTTTTTTTCCGAGTTTATCTCCGATTCTTAACTTACCGCAATGTCTGCTCCGTGCTGTACTGGAACTGGCACAGCTCGCAGGTGGTGCAGCGCGAGGTGCTAATCCAACGCTCGAGGCAGTGCACATGGACATATGTCAGCGATCCTTTGCACAAACACGGCGACACGAGTCTGCAAACAAATCGGAACGGAACTGAGGCGGTGGACTGAGTGGGCGTGTTATGTGACTTGGGCGTGAGGGGCGGGTTATGGGCGGGTTTTAATGGGCAAACAGCGGAAACAATGAAAAATCAGGGTATTAAAAGCGACAGTCAACCAGATAATCAGGGATAAAGTGCTCGATGGGGAAGGGTAGCAAATAGAGAAGAGAACCTGCAGTGTTCAGTTTTAATTATTAAAATAAATAAAAGCACTCGGTGTCCGCTGCCCGTGGGCTAAATACTTTAAATACCGTGCAATTAATTTCTTGCACAATTTGCGGCTGCACGTTCGTAATTAAATGGAAGTTACAGGACCCTGTAGTTGGACTCTGGGAGATTGGCTTACTGACAGGTAGTTGGAGAAATTATTTAAAGGAATGACATAGGGAAATGAAATAATAAAGCCGTATTAAGACCTTTTGCATGTAGATTCCAAAGAAGAACCTACTTTAACATATTCTCTATTATCTTTTAACAATATGGAAGTCAGTTATATTGCAGAGAATATTCAAGATTATAGACCGAATATATGCAGCTATAAAACCTCTATTAAGGTCTACCTGGAGTATTCAAAATAGGGAAATATAAACACTCACTGTTCGGGATTATCGGCGTTGTGACAAATGCGACAGACAAGCGATCCTATGGAGGGCATCGAATCGCTGGATACGGTCTCGTATCCCAAGCCCAGGTTGTTGCACTGCGTGGTACCATCGATGCAATGTCGCAACGTGGCAATGGACTCTGTCCCACCGACTTTGTACTCGGCCTTTGGCAGTGGTGACCCGTAGGCAGAGCAGGTGGCGGCGGCCAGGGCAACCTCGGTGCTGACCATCGGGTGGCTGGGCTGGGGCAACTTCTGGAACTGGACATTCGGCTTGAGACCCAGAGCCACAGAGCAGGCGGGTAGCTGGGTCACATCGGGCTCCGAGGTGTCCTTGTCCATGGACCGATGGGACTTGACCTCCCAGGAATTGACCAGCGTCTCCACCACAATCATGCCCGGCGGAGTGTCGTCAGCACTGCTCGAGGACAGCGCCTCCTCGAGCTCCATCTCCAGGGTGGTGGCATCCTGTTTCAGGTCCCCACCATCTCTGATAGTGGTGTCTTTGAGGAGAGAATCGATTGGAGATTTGAGATATCTGAATTCCTCCCATTACGAACCACACTTTTCGCACTCCATTCCTTGAACTGTTTTGCTGGATTTATAAGCAGGTTAATACCAAAATAAACAAAAATTTTTAAATCATCTTCTTTTTAGAAATAAAGTCTGCTTTTGCTCTCCCTTTTGTTTGGGATAAAAAATCCAGAAAGTATCTCTGTATGTCATCAAATTCAAGGAGTACTTGCTTGTACATACATTCTTATATATAAAATACAAGAAATCCTTTAGCTTATAGAAAATATATAGTAAATGGTATGAGAACTTAATTATTATATTTCTACATACAGCTTATTATTTATTTACTGAAAGCTGAAAGGATGAGCATAGAAAACCTCATTGCCCTTCCTTAAATTATGTTTACATATCTTGTCATATAGAATACTTCCCATCCTTAAATTAGATGAAAATACCTTTGAAATAGAATACTTTTACTATATTTCGGAATATTAATTATCATCACATTTTTGCTGGTAGAGTAAACGCGATGATTGTGACCCATTTTTCCCCATCGACAGCTTCTGGTCGATGGTCTTCCCCCTTCTGTGCCGGGAAGGTGCATGCCCTAATGGAGGCAGTTAAGCATGCGCTGGCTGGAAAACAAACTTGTCCCGCAGCCAAGTCGCCCACATTAATTGTAATTGACAGACTGGAACCGCGCTGTCAGTGCCCACGCAAAAACGGGATCCTTGGGCATCGGAGGAACAGGAGCTGTCCTCCGCCTTCTCCGCTGCACCCATAAACTCAAAATTGAAAGTGTAACAGTTACGGCAAATAACTTTGCCGGCGCTTGGCTTCCATTACGAGCCACTCCACGGAGAGCAGGCTCCTCGGGTAATTTATGCCCGTGCCGTTAGTTCGTTAGCCGTGAGTTTTCCTTTGGGGGGTGAGGGGCAGCTCTCATCTTCAGGGTTTGGGTGCTATTTCCATATCAACTGACACTGGCGATGCTCCGAGTTTAACTTATACCCTTTTTTTGGGAGGAATTTCGAAGGATATTCGAAGGATCTATGGAAGTTTAAGGGGTCTTTTAGTGATAATTTGAATTGTTGGGAAAGTAAGGGCAAAAATCGAAGACCCCAGATAAATTCCTGAATTTATGTTCTAGAAAGACTCAAGTTCTTGGTGGTTTTATTTAAGAATTCAAGAAATCGAGAAATTAAGAAAACTAAGTAACTTCATAGTCGTTTTTTATTAAGAAGGATTGATAGTTTTTAAAGCAAGAAAGTTAAGGCTGCTGACTGCCTAATAAATGTTAATAAAAATGGAAAAATTAACATTATTTCCTATATATTTCAATATATTTTAACATGTTAAAAATCCCCTTAAATTTATCTTGAATCTCTGATTAACAACCATCGTTAATTAATTCCAAATCCCGACCTGATCAGGGTGTTTCACAATTCGTTACCCGATGCCTGAGTTGAGATTCTTATTTTTTTTTCGACTGCCCTCGCCGGAAGCTGGCGCTGAATCCGCTTGTTCAACTTGACTTCACAGGATTGTCCGTTCACTGTTGATTTATTGCGCGAGTGCCGAGTGCCGCCAACATTTTCATAAACGCTCCACGGCTACATCAGCGAACATGAGCACGAGCAATTTACTCGTGTAATACCAAAAGCGGCAACAACAAGGCTAAGGCAGCCAGCTACAAAAAAAAAAAATGGTATATTAAACAAAGTTTTAGGCTTTGTGAAAAGGCAGCGAACCCTTTTTAATGCCAACAGGACAGCCATCCTTCCCAGAAATGCGGCAGCGGAAAAAAAAAGAAATCAAAATCTGTTTACAACTTTGTTTACAAAATGCTGCCATTGAAGTCTCCATTTGTTTATTGTCATGCCCCGGCAAGGGGGGGACTCGGCAGCGGTGGTTGGCTTTAAGGGAAAACAATTTAATTTGGATCAAGTTCATTAAGCGAAGCCCCAAGTAATTTGCGAATTCGAACCGCTTTTCGCTATGCTTAATGGAAGTTTTTCACACCATTTTCTAAGCTCGGACAAAGCCAGTGGCAACAAACTAAGAACTGCAGTGGCAACGGCAACGGCAACGGCAACGGGCAACTGCAACTATTTTGGGCTCCGTCGAGTTTGGGCCAAGACTAAAGTCTCTCTCTTGGTTAGAGACGCAGAAAATGCGTCAGCAAAGTTTTTAATGTATTTTCGCCAAGT